>VDFB02361114.1:63082-172499 GCA_007258455.2 Sequoia sempervirens
GTGGAAGAAAAAAAGGATTACTAGAAGGAAAATAGGAGAAAAGGGATGTGGTATGGAGAAATGGTAGAAAAAAATAGAAGGGATACAAAAGTTAGAACCTTGGCCTCTAAATTAGAGTTTATGGACCTATAAATAGTCCTAGAGGGGCTCATAAAGGGTCATTTTCACTCTTTCTCATAAAGGGTCATTTTCACTCTTTTACTTTAGTGGATTGGAGCTCTAGTGTAGGGGAGACTTAGGCAAGATGGTGAACGTTCCATCACATACACATTGCGTGGAGTGGATCCAGAGGCTCTAGCAGCTAAAGTATGCAAGAGAGTTAGTATGTATCAAAATTTAATGCCCTAGAGTCAGATTAGATGGTATAAAATTCTAGGGGAAAGGGGGTAAATAAAGGCATTAATCATAGATTAGTACTTTTGATGCAAGTAGAGCACTTTTTTTAGGGTTGTAATATCATAGTGCTTTTGCTAGCTAGGTTTAGTGAAATTGTAAGAATATTGCTCTTGATGGTGGGTATTACCACTTTTAATTTGTTAGTACTTTTGGGGTAATGGATTAGTGCTTTCACTGAGATAACACTTTTGGGATTAGGGATTAACGCTCTCACTATGATGACACTTTTGAGGGGAGGGAATTAACAATTTGCTAAGATCACACTTTTGAGGGGAAGGATTAACAATTTTTCTAAAATTTGCACTTTTGAGGGGAGGGATTAGTGCTTTTGCTAAGATCATGCTTTTGATGGGTTAGCATTTGTGTGGATTAGTTTATGCATGGATTGACACAAATGTGGATTAAGGATAGGGACCTAGATTTTTGGATAAGGCCAATGATTGGATTTGAATGAAATACATTAGAGTCTACTTCTATTATAGTTAAGGGAGAGAGTCCTATAATGAGGTTAGGTGCTTGTCTGATGAATATGGATTGAATATTTTTAGTCTTATGGGATTGGATGAATTTGGTCAATGGTTGGAGATTCATGCACATCATGCTATGAATAAGTTAATCTTGGAGGATGTACATTATTTTATAGGAAAGGTCAACAACCATAATTTCTTTGTCTACAAGGCAAAGTTTGGATATTCTCAATATTGTTTTTCAAGAGTGATAATATTTTTAAACGTTCTCTAATGAAAATGGATGCGGATGAGGAAAGGAAACAAATTAGCAAAAACTTGTCAAACATGAGACTAGTCCCAAGAAAGCACAAGCCCAATAAGTCAATATTGAAGATAGTACCCAAGGATGACACACTTTTGAATGTTCAAAATGACTCCATCCTCTATGGTTAGTATGGATTATTAGGTCTCTAGAAATTGTTTCATGGTTGACACTTCTTTCATGCATTTCCACAAAAGTGGCTTGGTGATTTGATTTCAATTTGATTGGAAGACAACCTTGCATGTAACAAGAAGGTTATGAAGCAAAGCAAATGGAGATAGGTTTGCATCCATTTAGTGCTTCTTGTGCAAAAGCTTTATAAGAGAAGTGTGTCATGGAATCATAAAGCATGCAACTAGTGTGAAGAATATTAGTCATGTATTGATATTATGTGAACGCACAATGTATTATTGAAGTGATGACAAGAATGCAGGTCCCTATGATTAGGAAAGAAAAATGCATCCATTTGATTTGCTAAAACAGCTTGGAGTACAACCAAACTAGGCCAAATGATGTAGGAAAGGCTCACTAGTTGACAAACTAGTTTATAGAATGCACAATGAGGTGTACTTACACAAGAGGTTGTCAGCTAAACCTTCCACAATATTTTGACAAGTGTCATACACATATGTTGTGCTTCCATGTGGCCAAGATTGTGCCATAAGTCAAAACCATGTGGTGTCAATCGATTAGCATGATCATGTGGAGTAGGCATGACCATGTGTCAAACACATATGGAGCCAAATTAAACATATTGGTGTAAACGCATGTATTGCCATTGTGCAAGGTATGTGCAATGCATAAAGGATTTGTAGGAGTCGATAATGCTATTATCGAAGCTAAAGTGTAGACTCTTAAGGTTGTGAGGCATAGTTGAAGAGTGCACATACAAATGTCTTGTGCTACCTTTTGTAGAAGTGTGCTTGTGCAAATGTGTGCAAAGCCATTCTACTAAAGTATCTTATTCATAGTAAAGTATCTTGGCAAAATATTGTGTTGCAAAGAAAGATTGTGGCATACTACAATCTTATCTTGAGTGATGTTCACGAGTGCAAGTTGTGCACAGATCATTTGCATCTTTATAAAGCAATGGTCTCTATTGTGGCTGGCATATAGTAAAGAACTTATGTGATGTTGATATGCAAAACCACTAGTCATTGAACTATTGCACAACTATGTCTAAATCACTTTTCCCTTCTTTTGTAGAGTGGTGTCCTCATTGCACAAAACGAATTTGGAGGTACTAGCGCAAAAAGTGGAACGAATTGTGCATAGGTGCAACTTTGTGATGTTCATGTCTATTGATGGCATGTAGATGTGAAGCAATCAAGCTTTTATGAAGCTCAAGAATCAATGAAGATCTAAAGCAATCATACTTCTACCCCAAAACCAATGAAGGTTTGGAGTGTGTCGATGTGGTTGGAATTTGAATTGTACACTTGACTATGCATGCTTGTCAATGCCAAAGGAAGCATGCCCATGAACTCTAGCACAAAAATGAGGGCATATCATTGAACTTGTTGATTTGTGTCAAGAAAGGCTTGTCTATGTATACAAGAGCTAGAATGCAAAGCAATACATAACATCAAAACTAATGATCCACAAGAATGTTGCTAAATATAGAAGTGGCTCGTCAACTAGAATGTTGAAGTTGTGTTGTGTAAGTTTGTGTAGTGCCATTGAGAAGCAATTTAATGCGGTTGTTCAGTATGGTACAAATCCAATGCAGTCAAACAAAGATCTCAAATATTAGAGTGGGGTTGTAGATGATCCATGTGCCTATAGTCTCAATGAAAGTTGTGAGCTTTTGAATTTTGTGTAGACATTGCCTTCTACAAGTGTGAAGCTACAAAGGTTTGTCTTCTATAAAGATGCATATGTGGAATAGTGGGTTGTTCCTACACATTTTGTTATGGACATTGTAGTTTGTGCATAACACCCATGAAAGATGTTTTTATTCTAGTTGTGCAGGCACATATGTTACTCTTGATGTTAATCTAAGAACAAAGAATGAAGTCGCTCTATCGTGTAGCACAATATGGATTGTTGCAGAATCCCTTGCACAATTGATGATAGAGGATACATGATTGCAACCAATAGAAGATTGGCTTGACAACATTGGTCCCTTGAGTGAAGGTCTAAACCTTTGTTGTGTGCGCACACAATCAAGGGAGAAATATTTCAAAATCTTCTCCCTCAACTTTTGTCCATAGTTACAAAAGTGAACATGAGTAATCATTGCATGGCATAGAGAACTCAATTTAGCTCTTGCATGTTGTAGATGTTTTTGTCCTTGGTTGTAGTAAAGCCATTGAGGACAAGATCAATGGCCTATTGTTTCATGAGTGAATCACGTCTTACAACTACTACTTTTGATAACAAAGAAATCTTATCTCTAGATGTGAATATTTATTTCTTGCTACAAAGAATTGTGAAAATTCCTTTCTTTAGAGAACATTGTTTTGCATCTTCATGATGGTTGCAATGGAAGTGCAAGTGCCAAAATGTTGAAGTCTTGGCCAGATGTGTCCAACAAGTGGCATGAGATTGACCTCTTATGCTATAATACCAATGATCTAACTTCAATCTACAGTTGGAGGACAACTTTTCATTTAGCAACAAGGTCATGAAGCAACCCAAATGGAGATAAATTTACATATATTTAGTGTTTGGTATGTAGAAGCTGTATAAGTGAAGGCAAGCATGGAATAACAAAGCATGCAACCTATGTGAAGAATATGTCATCCTTCATTAATATTGTGTGAATGTATAATATATTATAAAAGTGATGGTGAGAATGCAAGTTCATGTGACATGAAAAATGTGTGTTGTATAGTGTGACTAAAGAGTGCACAAATGTCTTGCGTTGTCTTTGCTCATGATTGTTGAAATCAATGCTTGTGTAGATGCGTGCAAAGCCATTCTGCCCGAGTGTCTTATCCATGCACAAAGCATCTAAGTGCAATATTGTGCTCACAAGGGCAGATTGCGGCATGATACAAGCTTATGCAGAAAAGTGAAGGTTACACATGGATCACCTAGGCTTAAGTTTGTTGTCATACTTTGAACTACAACTTTAACACTGTAAATCTCCAAAAAAATTATGAGTCCCGAGCGAGTTAGCCCTGCCAAGTTCAGCAAATACAACTGGGGAGACTGGGTGCTCAACTAAAATATGAGAAAATAGCGAAGAATGTGACTTCTAACTTCCATTTTAAGGCTGTGAAGCTTCCCTCCCTTGCTTGCTTATAGCATCTACATATCTGTGTTAATCCGTGAGAGAAAAATGTGATGTGCCGCATGAGGACTCTTTATAGTTCGGGTGATTGCAATTAATGTTTTCCTGATTTAATTTGCTGAGACTTATCCGGTTTATGCCAACACAAAATGGGTCTGACAAGTCCAAGTGAAGTTTGCATCTTGAAACTATGGTTAGAATGCACTGCACTTAAAAAATTCATCCAATATTGATAGGTTTCGCTTAGAGGAACCAGCAGCCATGTTGTCCACTGATTAACATCAGCTAAGTTCATTGAATTGTTTACACCCCTGATGTAATTTTAAGTAGTTTTGACTATATATTTATCGGAACAGTATCTTTGATCTCCCAGGTATTCGACGGGTTGTTTACTCAGGAAAATCAATTTTGGTAATACGTATAAGTTACACAGGGGCTAACAGCGAGCTAGTCTGTGGGAGGACCCTGAGTAAGCTCCTATTCTGAAGAAACTTTTGTGTGGCTTTCGAGATGAGGAAATCACAATTTCATATAGCACCGTACATTATACACATTATACAGCAAAATAACAAGAGTACTTCAGTCCACAATGCTAGTTTGCATCTTCTGCCATGGACACGTCCATTTCATCCATGTTAATGCGAGGCTTCCCCATGCTAAAGTTTAGAACCCGAGCATTTAAATTATATTTGATCTCTCCATCTAAAAGCAGTTTCCTTATATAGTGCTCCACATCTGAACCTATCAGACGAAGTAAGTATTCTGTCAATGGTGCTCCCTGCAAAAATAAGCATATTAAACCATCAGTGAAGTATTAATGGACTAGAAAATTTCCTCTTGTATCAGAGTTCTGATGGACAAATTGGTCCAAGGGATGTGAACTTTGTTTCTAGATTTTTTGCGTCATGAGTTGCACAAATTGCACAAAAAACACTTTATCTGATTTAGGCAAGACCATATAAACATGATAATATCGAAAATCAGGATATTTGTATTGCTTAATAAAGGTTAGTCCAGGATTAGATCAATTAAAATCTGCAATAATAAAAAGAAATAAAAGAAATAGATAATATTAAGTGCAGGCTATCCTCAAAATTGTAAGAATTTTGTAGGAAGCTGTGAATGAATGATCATTTACAGCTTTCCTGAGAGAATGTTTTTCCCTATGACCAGCATCTAGCATATGTGCATCTCCTAGAATATAAGGTAAGGTGGCTCAATGAAAAAAAATACCCAAGTTGACCACAAAATACTGTAATTTTCAATCAAAAGAAAGGATACTGATAGCTTGCTAAAAATATACCATTTGCAAAAAATAAAGAGACATTGATTGAGACTGTTTCTGGATATAACTGTGGGGCATTTTTGCATCAATGTTTTAGATCACACTCCCTGTATGTTTTTCCTCATCTTAATGATGGATCATAAATGTGATCCGAAATCTTGATGCAAAAATCGCCCACAAAGTTACATTCAGAAGCACTCTCAATCACTTACGTGGACTGTGGAAATATGATCTCTTATGGAAAGATACTGTTGAGGTAAAATAATTGGACAGCTGATAAGTAGGAGGTATTTTCCACAGCGTCTCAAATGGGGTTGCAAGCTAAGTGGGCTTAACCTTGGGGAAAACACTGTGGTTAAGCATGTTTGAACTGGAGTAGTACTGGGATGGGTGACCTCCCGGGAAGGCCCAGTGCTTCACCCCTGTGAGCATCACCTAGATGCAATGAGTGCTAAGCGGACCATTCACTATCATAAGAGATGGGTTCTTGTGAACCACTACTCATGAAACATGGGTCAATGAGTTTGACTTGTAAAACTACATGGTTGAATCCTGATAGCAATATCACAATAGAACAGCTTTCAAAAAACAATCATATTGTATGACATTGCAATTGGTTGGCATGAGTCTTTACTCTTTTCTCTGATTAAAAAGGAATTAGGAACATGCAAGTAAGTTTAAAATTTTGATTTTAAAAAAAAGCAAAAGATGAGAATGTTCATTCATCAACACATTACAAGTGAATGTCATTCCAGCAAAATTTCATATTGTATGAAATTGCAATTAGTTGGCGTGAGTCTTTTTTCTGATGTAAAAAGGAATTAGGAACATGCAAATAAGTTTAAAAGTTTGAAAAAAAAAAGATAATGTTCAATAAATAATTCACAAGTGAATGTCATTACAGCAAACAATGTCGATGTTATTACTTCAGCCACCAGCATCCAAGTATATTTTCGAATCATTAAGCATATAGTGACTTGCATACGATAAAATTATGTAAAATCATTCCAATAATTGCAAAACATAAATTGCAATGATAGAACAAAAATATATACGAAGTTTATCGCCATACTAAAGAATCTCGGTAGGGTAAGACTTCGATATTGTTGCAAATCCAGTAAGCTAGAATAAGAGGATGTGTTAACTTTTAAGTTGTAAATTAGAATATTAAAAGAAAATAGAATAGACATTTTCCAGCACCTGCTCTACCAACAAATGCAATTCTTTTAAACTTCTAAAAGTTGCAATCGATAAAACTAAATGGTCTAAACAAAGTTCAGAAATTTACTGATAACAATATTTACTCACCATGTTCGAGTTCCACCCCAGGGCACCTTCTTTGCAAACATTAAGAGATGAACTCGCATTGGAAATTCAGGTTGCACATTTCCTAAAGGTATAATGCCGTCCAAGATTGGCCATTCTAGATTTTTAAATATTCAAAAACATAAACAGAAAACCAAAATTTTCTTTTTGATTAAAAAATTTAGGCACACTTTAGCCTGGGCGTATCTAACAACTTCCATAACCAAATTTTGATTTTTTTTTTTCTAATTTTTTCTTACTATGTTCCGATTATTTATTCTATCTTCAGATCCTAAAAATCTTTTAGTGTCTAGCTAGTAAAAATCTCAGAAACTATCTGATTACATGCAATCATTATAGCTGTTTTTTAATTGAAAGAAGGTTTGACTTCTAATATTACGGATTGTCCTGCCTAGATAGCTAAACACAATGACAAAATACAAGAACAAAATTTCTGACAATGACACATGCAAACTGTCAACAAACCACACCAAAACATGGGTGTTGCTTAGGATCATTGCCAATTTGACAAACTGATTAACATTCCAATCATATCTACAGTATAGTGCAAAACAACTATTTAATAACCAAAAATCCACATATACAAATACTAACACTGAAGCATCTTTAAGGGGACACCCCATCAAGATATCTCCACAGGAAAAATCACAGATACAAATACCCTTTAACAGCTTCCTATATCCACATCAGTATCCCCACAAGATTACTTAAGGCATAATATGAATCCAACCCCTAAAATTTTCTCCACGTGATGAATTAGGCATCTATACTACGATAAACAAATTATGATCTACACGAGATAACTTATGTGTCTCAAATGGGAGACCAATTAACACCCCACCACCAACTTTGGGTGTCTCTAGTGGGATCAAACAATCAAACACCCCCACACGACAAATTACACACTTCGATTGGAACTTTACCTAATCTGCAAATTACAGTATCATTTATGATACAATAACCAACAGTCCTGGCAGTCAACCACGATACATCTATGATAATAAAATCAGTAGAGCTATTAAAAGAACACTTATCCTCAGTATGAAACAAAATGCAGGAATCCAACTAACAGCATTTATCCCTTGGTCAAATTCAATATATTATCAAGTTAAATTTCAGCCAAACCTGAGTACCACAGCGGATCAACTTACCTTCTAGAGTCAAAATCTGCACCTAAGCAGGTCAACAGTCAGAAAACAGGTTGTTTAGTCATCAGCGGTGGATTCTGGACAAAATACCAGCAAATTTCAGTCAAGAGCAGTCAAATCAGTCAACTGGTGAGAGAGAGATAGAGAGATGTAGGTTTCATTATTGTGTATTTGCACCTGTGTTACAGTACTCAAACTCACCATAATCAGCGAATCCTGAAGCAAGCAGGCCTGGGCAAATCCCAGAGGCTCGGACTCGACAAAGACTTTGCCATCTGATTGCAATAGTGAAAAAACACAACCAGCAGATGGATGCTTTACTATAAATTGCAAACTGGCTATAACGTGCCCTAGTTGTTAGGCAAAAACACTAACTCCTCCTGCAAATGGCACCTCCTTAAGCAAAAACATGACCTCCTGCAAATAGAACCTCCTTGAGAAAAAATGCAACCTCCTCAACTTCAAGTAAAACGTCAAACTTTAGGTGGAAATCGTGTGTCCTTCCTTCCAAATACAAATAGAAATCCCTGCAAATTGCATCATGATTTTTGGTTGAATTTTTTGGTTGTGGTTCTATTTCCTTCCGTGCATAACAAAAGCTTTAAAATCCTGCTCAGATATGAAAATATGACCATCTTATTTTCATCCTGCTTGTTAAAACCCCTAGATGGTCATATTTTGAAATCCATTTTTTGCCTTAGGGAATGAAATCTTGTGTCTTATCTTTGTCAGTAGAAAGTCTTCAAAAATAAGTCGTAGTAACTAAGTTAGCCAATTCACTAAATTGATTGATCTGATTTTGGGTTATTCCTGCTCAGATAGGAACATCTTTTCTACATGGTGCATAATAAAAGCTTTAAATCCTTAGAAAATCTCTATATTTCATGGTTTTTTAATTTTTCAATTTTCCAAGTCAGAGTCCAAGTCAAATATCAGCCAAATGAGTCCAAGCCAAGTCTGAGTCTTGTAATTATGATTTGCAGAGAGAGAAGAGAAGGGAGAGTGGATAGTTATTTGTCCAGTTGGGTTCATTATTGTGTATTCGTATACATTAAATGAGGGTTTTTAGCAAGAGAGAGAGGAATGATTTATCCAATTTGGGTTTATTATTGTTTGTCCAATTGAGTTCATCATTGTGTATTTGTAATTTTGTATACATCAAATGAGGGTTTTTAAGACTGACCTGGCTCATGTCGACCCACTTACCAGTACCACACTATACCATATCAAATGTTATCAAGTTGCCATCGCTACTCTGTTGTCTGAGAGAAAGAGAACAAAAATGTTAATGGTCAAGATTACATAAGAAATTTGATAATGATGTATCAATGACATCATAATTGATAATAACAGCAAGACACTTTCTTGATCCAACTTCTATTTCTTGTCTCATCTCACATCACACACCATCCTCCAAGAGTTTGGAAATAAGGTAAATGTCAGGTTCATAAGAGTGAACATACTTAAAACATTCTTCCACATGGAAGAACCTGCAGACATTTTTTTGGTCTGTATTGATTAATATGGTCACATGCATTGAATGCTTGACCTCAAACTAACTAATCTCATCTACTTCATAATTATTGTCTTTGCCAAACACATAATCATCATGATAAAGTCAGCACTTGCTTCCAAATATTTGCATTTCCCCATTTAACCACCCTCCATAATAGGAATTTTAAAATTCTGCATGGATGATCATTGATCATGTATCTGTCAGTAACTTTGCAGCGTAGAAAGATGGAAATGGTAAGTGAATATGGGGATGAATTGTTCATGCATAGTTTTCTAGAAAACTTAACCTTGAAAGGGCTTCATTCAGTATTATTTTTTGCAAACATCCCCAAGGTGCAGGGGTGTGAAACGAAGATGATTCAGGATTTTATAAAAATTTGAATTGTCAAGTGTGTGAGAGGCAGGTTGAGTGATTATCAGAACTACAGTTGAAATTCAAATATTATATGTATGAGAAATTTCTTTTAAAAAGTTATGCAACTCAGGCTGCCTTAAAGACATAGAAGATCTTTTTAAAAGTTCCATAATTAAATTTTGCATGAGATTTGTCCATGGTAATGACAATGTACTATAAATTTCCACAAGTTTCATTTTTAACATATGAGAATGAAGAATTTTACTAGAAAAAAAGCATTCTTCGTTAAAAGCCCATGCCAAGCTTTTTCCTTCGCATTCAACACCCATATTTTGCAATGCAAGTTTCCAAAATTGGAACTGCTACAATAAAAATTTCACAGACAAAAACAACATCCTCATGAGACAGACAACTAAAATGTCATCATTGCACAATCAGTGACAATATAAAATCATTCAATCTCCTTCACATATCCCCCAATACAAACACAATTGTAAGAAAGGTCAGGTGAGGTTTTAGTGTGCACAATAATTTAAATCATTAAAATTTCTCCTCATAGTGAAATTGAACCTAACAGTAGCCTCTTCTCGAAATAACAAATGCTATTACCATAAGTTGTAACAAAATACAAGGGATGAATAAATTGTTATAAATATCAAATACAGCCATTATCACACATTCGACCATTCAGTTATATTTATGTCTTTGTAGATTTAGCTGCCTGCATCATCCCTATGCTTGAGATTGATCTTTGAGCCAATAAGTTTTGATTGTGAAGAACGCTTTGTTTCATCTATAAAAATCTTCAGATGCAGGATTCAAATCATATACAAAGCTTCAAGATACTTACAAGCCATAAACAATCTTGAACCTAAATTTTTTTCATGCCACTTGAGCATGTAATAGAAGAAACTGGATGTTCCATTCCGCATCTTATTTTGGAATCTAATCCATGCATTTAATTATCCTTTAAAGCAGTGATGAACTCCGCTTTTAGCAGCCCAAAAAAGACCTCTATATGATCCTTTTTGAACCTAGTTCGAGAGTTACAGTTAGATCTTTTAAATTGTGTTCATCAATTTAAATAGGTCCTGTTCCAATAGTTGTGGAATATCACCACCAATGTTTTAGTACAAGCATATCTAGCTCTCGAACTCATAGTTGCAGTGCCTGAGTCAATTTAGCCAAGAGATGCATGCAATTGTTGCATACATATCATGTCTTGACTCTTTTCAGGGCAAATGAAAATACAGTTTCCTTCAATCAAAGTGTAAAGCAAGAGATATTTCAAGTTCTGCATAAGGAGTAGATGATCAAGTTAGATATTCATGGCATAAGATTAGAAATATATTGTTGGTGCAGATTATTTCAGCACAAACAAATATATGTCTTTCAGAGAACTATTGGAGATTGACAACTAGCAAATAATACTCTATTGCTACATTATCATGTGTAGCACCAGCCCGTCAAAGATCAATTTTTGGGCTACCAGAACAGTAGGCTCTCCATCTTATTGCTGCACATTGGCCTACAAGACTAAAAGTAGGCCATTACAATAATAAATAATTTAAATGGAATTCCCTATCAAACTTAGAATACCCTTAAGCTTAACCTTATAAGCCACATCTAAGTATATTATCACTGCCCTGAAGCCCATTGAACAGTGACCAAACCACAACTTAACTGTTAACAGGAAATTGATGAGTTATTTAACTGCCAACGGAACATACCAAGTTCTGTTTCAATCCATACAGTTACTGTGTTAGGTGCGAGTAGCCCAAAACTGAGAAGATAATATAAAAGTCTTGCATCTTGTACATTTATTCTCTACCATTCTGATCACCAGAAAATTTGCATTACTTTTCCCCAATTGGCCAAGTTTTTACTATTTTGCAAAAACTAGATTCTTGATATGGGAAATCTCCAAAATATTCAAGCCAAATAATAGAAAAATTTCCAACTATTGTATACTTATTACGTATAATTTTCTGGGAATGAGCTTCCCTAGACCCTGAGTATGTAACATTTGTGCCATTCCTTCAATGGCCCATTTTTCATGAGTTATAATTCCTTCTACAACTGAAATTTTGTGAGCTTCAATGAACCACTTTGCACTCATTGCATCAGTTCATGCTCACAGGGATGAAGAGGTGGTACCTGAACTCCTTATTGTATACTTATAGAATGAAAATCCAATAAAAAAATATCATCCCCTCATGGATGCCCACCATAAAATTTACCTTTACAACGCATACATACCCACTGATAAACTACTACTATTTTTTCTTGAAACACTCAATGATGCTCATGTATAAAACAAAATTAACTTGAGAGGGAGTCTTTCCAGTCCATTCCCTTAAAAGCGGGTGTTTAGTTATGGTGGTTATATCTTTTTCTGTGGTGGGTACCTCTAAATATATATATAGCTGTTCGACAAGGAGACAAGTATTTTGCTGTTCTATGAGGAAGCAAGCATGGATGAGAGATTGAGTGTTCTAGCATACCTCATAGTGATCAACCAGCTCTGAGAAGTAATCATAGACCTTCTGGCATTTATCCTCGGGCCATACGAACTCATTGGTGGGGTCCAAAATCAAGGTCAGTTTGTCTATCTGAGTCTGATCAAAGGCTTCAGTCACAGGGTCAATGTAGGCTGCATAGATCCTCACATGACGTGTAACAGAGCTCAGCCACTGGCCTCCCATTTTCCTCGGCATCCCTTTGTTCTGTGTCTCTTCTTGTGCCCTTATACCGAGGCCCATTTTCTTTCTTGTGTTCAATCCCAAGCGAATAGAAGCTCCATTAGATGAATGAAAGGTCGACAGGAATGAGGAGGAGGACAACCCACATGCAGGAAGAGAAGGGTTCTTGAGAATTTGGGTCGAACCAGTAAGTGATGATGCAGAGGTGAAATGGGTGGCAGCCATGGCTCCTAAAGCAAGGATTCACTATCCAACATTTTGCTAGAGGGGCTTTTCATTTAAAATCCAAATAATAAAAATATTAATTGCAGTGTCGCTTTCGTAATTCCTGATCTGCAAGCCATTCACAAGATATTAACGGTTTGAAGGCAAGCTTAACCCACAGCTCCAATTATAATTATTTTTTATTTGGCTTGAACACAACATTTTAGTATCCACATTATCTATTTGTTTGTATTTTTATCTTTATAACTAGGGGAGAGGCGCTGATAGGTAGGCAGGGAAAATCGGACGGTCCACGTGGCCAATTTTTTTTTGGCAAATACCTATTATCAAAAAACACCGAATAAACAATATAAAATTATTTTTTTAAAATTTCCTTTTAATTTACCACGTGGGAGGACGGTATTTGTCGACACGTTTAAAAAATTAAAAAAAAGACCCCTCGACCGATATGTAGGCACCTTGGGTGTCACTTCCTGCATGGCACAGTGTCCGAAGTTGATAGCCTTGCCACGCCAACTTCTCTCATTCCGCCACCCTAAGAATTCACTGCATCGCATTTATCACTCGCTGCCCCTTGCTATACTTCTTGACTGTCATGTTTAATGAACGTCTCTTCACCTTACCTCCACGCCACCGCACATTTTTTTGGAGCCAACCTGCATTCAATGCTTCTAGTGCCTCGCTCTTCTCGCCATCTTTACAACCTTTCATTCTAGCAAGTTCTTGTTCTTTCTTCACTTGCACACCACTACATGTTCAGTTCGTCCTCTACAACTTTCAAACCGTACCACAATCTGCGATGCTCGGACTCCAGTTGGTATATGGGTAGAAGCCAATACGTAGGAGTGTAGACGCTAGTTAGTGAACGTTATCAGCGGCTCCACTTCCACCATGCAAGCATCGAACGGGTTCCTCGCTGCCATGAAGGTAACCACCACTTGTTACCTTGGTGTCAACGTTTTTGAACATAAACGAGGCCTTTTGCTCACGGTTATTTGCAGGTGAAGCCACGCGAATGGTGTTGTGTGCTCGGGATTCAGTTGTTGTCCACCCGCATTGAGTCGTTCGACCCAAGTGAGCTTGCTCACTAAGGCTCGCCATTATTCACTTTTTAGAGTTTTCTTTGCATTTTCTATTTGTTTTATTCGACTTTTGGTGTTGCAGAAATCATTTTTTTGGGTTGAAGTTTAGTGTTTATGAACACTGTCCAATTTGTATTCATAAACACACTAATTTTTTGGAAATTAATCTTCTATTCAAACATTGCTCTCTTGCATGGGATAGATAATAATATTGTTGGTTGTTTCCACGCCATTGAAAAATTTGGGGTTGTTTCATTAGGGTTTATTTTGCAAATATTACAGTCATAGTTTACCATTTTTGTTTCCCTAGGGTTTATTTTGCAAATATTACAATCATAGTTTACCATTTTTGTTTCATAGGTTTTGCATTATCATATACCCTGGTTATCATATTCTTTCTCATAGGTTCTACATTATCATTGACTTTGGTTATCGTATTCTCATAGGTTCTGCATTATCATTGACTCTGCTTATTGTATTTTCACAGGTTGTGCATTATCATTGACTCTGCTTATCGTTTTATCATAGGTTTTGCATTATCATTGACTCTGCTTATCGTATTCTCATAGGTTCTACATTATCATTCACTTAGGTTGTGTTCTCTATTTCATAAACCAAAACAATTAATGTGGGTTAATCTTTTTTTAGGTTTTACTTCATCTATTCAATGACTTTAAAAATGTATGTTGTTTATGTGCCATAGATAAATATGTGGGTGTTATTTTTTTATGGGTTCTACTCCATCAAATTAGTCATATACATATGTGATAATTGTTAAACTCTTAATGTTTTCCATTCCTAAGCTTCGAAAATAACTAGTTACATTATTAACTATTTTATAGTCAAAATGAATAGATTTAAAAAGATTCCATCAATTATACAATTAATTATGAATCCAATAGCTTATATCATTCTAATACGACCATTGCCAACTACTATCCAATAGAATAATTGATAAAGTAATTTGGATCTTTTGAAACAATTTTGAGAAAAAATATATTATTAACACCTAATTCTGTGTTATTATCATTATGTTCTTTCATGAATTTATATTTTATCAAATTATAAAACCTAATAGATGTATTAGTATTCTTGCCTCTCATAGAAAGATTAAAAAGAATATAACTACTTAAGTGAGAATTTTAAATTTTAGAACCACAGATTGCTATCTGAGCAAATTAATATGGACTTTTCCTTTAGACTACAATCGTTAGGCTATTAATGTCTCACGTCTCATGTAAATTGTTTTATTTTAAAAGAGCCTAATTTTTTAATGTAAAGTTTTTCAGTTCCTGTATCTTTGACACACAAACAAGGGCCCAGTCCCTAGGTGGACAGTCTTCATCATTTAACAATCTCCTCAAATCTGTGTTCTACCATTCACCTGCATCGAATATACTGTGCTCGATATTTGTTCGATTAATGTTATTCAGTACCATTTGTAGGTGCCATTGATATTACCATATATTAGCATAAGTGTAGTTAATAAATTTGTAGGTGTCATTGATATTACCATATATTATCATTCACTTAGGTTGTGTTCTTTGTTTCATAAACGAAAAAAAATAATTTGGGTTAATCTTTTTTTAGGTTTTGCTTCATCTATTTAGTGACTTTAAAAATGTATGTTGTTTTTGTGCCATAGATAAATATGTTGGTGTTATTAATTTATGGGTTTTGCTCCATCAATTCAGTCATATACATATGTGATAATTGTTAAACTCTTACTGTTTTCCATTCCTAAGCTTTATATTGTTCTTCATTACAACCATTATAGTCATGGGTTAATGTTAACGTTTCGATTAATGTTGTTCGGTACCATTTGTAGGTGTCATTGATAAAATTGGGCTTGTTAGGTTTTTCATAGGTGTTGCTTCATTCATTCATTAATGCTATTTTTTTAGGTGTCATTCATTAATTTGGGGGTGTTATGTTTCACAATGGCTAGGATTCATCAATTCAGACATGTAATTATTGGAGCTTTTTTTATTTGCATTACAAATATTTGGGGGTCTTCTTTTTTTCATAGGTTCTACTTGATTAGGTATCATAGATATTTTTGGGGATGTTACCTTGTTTGTAAGTTCGACTTCATCATGGTTAGTCATCATCTATTCTACCAGTTTTGGGTGTCATTTGGAATTTGTTGGGTGATATGTTTTTCATAGGTTATGTTTCATCAATTCATTTGCCAACTATGTAGCCTTTTCTTGGTGTCATTGATAAATATGGGGGTGTTAGGCTTATCATATGTGCTACTTCATTAAATATGTAATGCAAATGTTTGTATCTTTTTTTAGGTGCCATTGATTATTTTGGGGGTGTTATCTTTTGCATAGGTTATTTTTCATCAATTCAGTCATCCAATTATTGTAGCTTCTCTTCATGCCTTGGAAATATATGGGGGTGTTCTATTTTTGTTAGGTTCTGCTTCATCAATTCAGTCATGCATATATTGTACCTTTTTTAGGTACCATATATAATTTTTGAGGTCTTCTCTTGTTTGTAAGTTCCACTTCATCAATTCAGTCATCTATTCTACCAATGAATAATTTCCCACAGTGGTACGTCAGTCCTCCACAAGTTAGGAAAAAACTATTGCATAAAAAAGCACGATGATATCAAACACATATTGGATTTTAAATGCACATTTAATCATTTATATATATGTATACACATATGCATAGACATATACATAGACATATGTATATGTATATCAGATATTTAATGCACATGTAATTGTATTTATTTTAAAACAAAACAATTACACGCTGGCAGCCAAACATGATGAAGTGTATCCAACTTGTATATGCTTAAGGTCTTTGCATCTTCTTTATATATATATGCATATGTATAGACATATACATATACATATACATATGTTTATGTATATGTATATATATGTGTATATGTATATACATGTGTATATATGTATGTATATATGTATTTGTATATGTGTATATACATATACATATACTACTTTCATGACATCCTACATATTTTTGGAGCCAACCTACATTCAATGCTCCTAGTGCCTCACACACTTTGTCAACTTTACAGCCTTTCATTCTAGCAAGTTCTCATTTATTCTTCACAACGATGGCAATGCATGTGTATGTGTACGTGTAGATAAGGTAAAAATCAAATTTAATGTTTAATGAAAACAATAAACTAATTAGATCTTATCAAGCACAATAGAGTACAAACTAGCATGAAAATTAAAACAAGAAAGCAAAGCAAACCGATCTCCAAGCTAGACTTGATTTATCTCCATTGCTCTTCTCCACCTGCATGAGAATGCGAGATTTTGAAGGGTTGACAATGGAGGAATGTTGAGTGCTCATTCCTGTAGCATAACGACTTGACGATGACAATGACAAATAGAAAGAATGATAGATAAAGACAGAAGACTGATTTTGACAGAGTCTGGGTGCTAGACGAATCAACCCCCTAAATGGATTGTGAGAGGTCGTATTTATAGAGTCGTGACATTGACGAAGATAAGATTTGACAAGATTCGACAAGGATTTGATTTTTGACAAAAGAGGAAATACAACGAGATGAGATAAGATTTCAAGAAAAGATGGAAAGATTTCATTTCCTGTTTTAAAGGAAATAAATCTTGAAAAAGACGAAAAAATAATTGATGAATTATCTAATTAAATTAATTAATTAGATGCACACGAGTTCAGTTTTGGAAAGAAAGCGAGAAGATCTTTTTAGGATTTTATTAATTAAATAAATTTTGGATTTATTTAATTAACGTTGAATTTATGATTTCATTAATTAAATAATATAAATTATTTAATTAACATTAGAAGAATGAATAGAAATGATTTAATTAATTAAATAATATAAATTATTTAATTAACATTAGCGAAATTGATGGATTATGAATATGAATTTAATTAAATAAATAAAATTTATTTAATTAAATAAATGATGTTTAATTAAATAAATGATGACATGGGTATCTAGAGTAAAGCGTGCTACAAGATGCCTAAATGATGCAATGCCTATACAGGTGTTGCAAGAGGACAATTTTGGGTGTCTACATTTTGCCCCTCTTTGAGATGATGTTCGAGATGATGTGATTTGTGTCGAGTAACATCATTTCAAAGAAACTAAGGTATGTATAGAGAAAAATGGATAATGATATCAGAATATGATGCTGCCCCCTCGAGAGGATAGGCGAGTTAAACAAACACGGGTGGGCTCTCGAAATGAAAGGGATGGGTCAAGAACTAAAGATGAAGGAATGGATGATACGTTATGCTGCAATGAAAGATGAGCAACCATGATGTTTGATATAGCACTAGACGTTATGCATTAGGATATAATGACCAAGGTGATGATGTGTCTCGTGCCCCAGCGTAATACAACCTTGTCTAGACATATGAGGAAGTAGACTTAGAGCATTAAAGTCCTAATGCACAAAAGGTATTATGTGACCTTAGATGCAAAGGATAATGCAAAAAGATATTCCAACACACACAAGATATGAATATTAGCTGGAATGAGTCGAATTCGATGCAAATGCAAGACAAAAATGATAACACACACAAGCAAGCAAGCAAGCATGCCCAAATGACACAAAAACAAACAAGGTATTGCCCCTGTCAAGTTGCAAACCGATGAGTAATTAATTGATTGATGATGATGACTGAAAGTGTTGTCATTGCGGGGAAAGACATATCCCTAGATCAACACAAGGATGACTGACAATTGATAGATTGACTTTGATTGATTGGGTTTACAACAAGGTTAGGATCAAGACCAAAGGATGTGATTGGATAATTTGACAAGATTGATCAATTTGATTGGTATGGATTAAGGATTGACTTGCATTTGGATTATTGCTTGGATTTTTGTTGGCTATTTGATTTTTTTGTATTTTGAAATGTTTTTATTTTTTTGGACTTTTTTGAATGTTTTGATTTTTTTTGGACTTTTGACATGTTTTGACTTTTTTTTGGACTTTTGACATGTTTTGACTTTTTTTTGGACTTTTGACATGTTTTGAGGTGTCAAAGGATGAAAATTTGAATAGTCTTTGCGCTAGATACCAATGACAAGGGGAAAACCAAGTCTAGGTGCAAGGGTGGGTGATGGGATAAGGGATAAAAGACTCATGATATATAAATGGATGGTATGGATGTATGCATCATAAGACAGCAAGGATGTGATCTCCAAAGACTATGTCGCATAGGAATAACATGCCCCATTCTAGGTACAAGACTTAGGATTTTTCTGGACAAAATTTATGACAATAGGATAATGATAGGCTTGTTTAGAAAGATGAGGTATGTCAAGAGATACTCAAAGCATGTTTCAACCTTTTCCCCCATATCTTCATCAAGATCAACAGAAGAAGGGTGGATGAATGGACTTGATATGATAGGTATATATGAATAGACTCAATATGACGGCTAAAGATGGCAGGTAGGATGTAAATGACAAGACATGAATGATAGGAGGGATAGATAAGACATGGTGCCCCCAAGTGTAAGTGACATAGAAGATCAATCTACTCATGATGCCTGTTTGCCAGGTTTTCATCATGGTACTTATCCAGGGCGCCTATTTACCAGGTTTTCACCGTTGGACGAAGGGATTTCTCTTTACTCTTTTTTTTTTAATTCTTTCTTTTGTTCATTTTTACTTTTTGACTTTTTGACTTGTGGATAGGAGGGACTCAAGTGTCTAGTTGAATGAAAGGTGATAGTCCCACGAGGGATGGTTGTCATTGCATGGACCATGTCAAATGTCATTATGCTCATAGATGTTGGTAAGGGATGACATGAAAGGGAGATGGAGCAGGTAGATGATGGATTATGATGTGGATTATGGAGGACAATAATAGATTATGATACGAACTATGTAGGGAAGATGATAGGTATAATATGGGACTTATGGAAAAGATGAATGGGGAGGCTTAGCCAAAAGCATGGACCATAGGAAGATGATGGGGGAGATATGTAGGATAATGAGTGAAGGATGAGTTGAAGGAGTTATGTGGATTTGTTGTGAGATGGAAGGGAACCATGACCAATGGTTGCACACACTGTGATAAACATTGAAGCTTTTGATGGGAAGGTGGTGTAGGAAGCAATGGAGATGTTTGCTTAGGAGATGGGTGATGAAGTGCTTTAGATACCCACATAGACTTAGTATTTTTATGACTTTTATTGGGCTTGTGGGTTTTCGAAATTTGAGATTTTTGGATGGAATGTGTATTTTGGATGGGAGGGGATGGTTGGTATTTTTGTGACGTAGATGCCTCGGTTGACTTGATTTCTTTTTGCTTAGGTACCCAAACCATTTTGTTTTTAGACTTTTCTTTTGAAGGTATGGGCTTATATAGCTTTTTAGATGTACTTGGCTTTGACTTTTTGAAATTGTATTCTAAGGCATTAAGACCTTTAGAATTTTTGACTTTATAAATAGAGGCATCCAAATTTTTATTTTTGAATCCCATGGGGTGGATGGAATGAGTGGAAGCTTTATGTTTACACAATGTGTGCATTTGTTGGTCATGACTAGGATACTTAGGGTATTTATGAATGATTGGAATATTAGGTGTTGGAAGCAATGGTGGCAAAGTTGATGGTGGAAGGTGTATGGTCACATGCTTTTGACACTTGTAGGATAATGGAGATGGAATGGCAATGTATGTTTTGGGCATATGATAGGTTTTATGATGGAAAGTGGACTTAGGATGCATGGAGGAAATACCACCATCTTGAGGTTGGTGTCCTTGAGGTTTATGTCCAAGGCCATAAGAGGATGGTGGGACTTTGACATGGATGGGCTCCAAAATATCTTGTTCATGAAGGCCTAAACCTTTACCTTGGTGGTTCATATTTTGGAGTGTGCAATGGACAATAGGACTAGGTGTAGGTGAAACACTAGACACGAGTTCCTTATTGGAAAGACCAAGTGGATATGATGGAGGACTTGCAATGGGGTCGATAGTGGATGATGGAGGATTTAAAGGATCTTGAGTATGTTCATTTAGATCCACATTATTGGTTTGATCTTCTATACTAGCTTGGGAGGCAAGTGTCTCATCAAGGAAAGTGGATCTTGATGGGGTTTGGGTGGGATCATGAATGGCATAACAGTCAAGGAGTGGATCATTTTGGACTTCTTGGTCAATGGTAGGGTCTTGGTCAAAGATGGGGTTGTCATGGATGATATAATTGGGATTGAAATCTTTGTCAAGGGTAGGTGTATTTTGGATGTCTTGGTCATGGATGGGTATAGGATCAAGTTGCTCATAAATAGCTTCTTCATAGGTAATATCTTGATCATAGAAAATATATATGTTATGGATAGGTTGGATGAAAGTGATTTGATCTTGATTAGGACTAGGGCTTGATGTTTCCACATGCTTGGGAGTAAACTCTTGACATATGTCTTGGGTTGCTTGAATGGAAGTGGAAGGGGATGACTCTTGAATAGGCTCGACATGTTCTAGATGGTCAACAACATGGAGACATGATGGAGATTGACTTGGACTTATGAGGGGAGACTCTTGACTTGGATCAAGGGGTTGAGGATGACATGGTTGACTTGAAGAACTTGGCATGATATTTGAGGACTCTTTTGTATGTTCAAGTATATGTGTTGAATGACATGGTGGCAATTGATTCCTTGCTTGTAGCCCTTGGGTCACATCCTTTGTAAGTGGATTGGTGGATTTATGTAATGCCATCAATTTATGTTTTAAATATCTAAATGTAAGGCCTTGATTTGATGGAGGATTAGATGATGGTGGGGGTAATGAAGAGTTTGATGGGTTAGAAGGTGGAGATGCCAATGGATTAGGACTAGGACATGGTGGATTAGGGATAGGCATTTGATTAGATGGTGGTAAGGGTGCATGGACTAGATTGGTGTTCCCCTTGTCAAAGGTGGCATTAGGACTTAAAGGCTCTTGATGTTGTTGCCAAGGTGGACTTGGGAAGCTACGTTCTTGTTGTGATATGAGTGGACATGTTGATGTGGCATTTTCATAATAGGTAAATGGGTTTGGTTGGCATGATGATGAAAGTGACACATAGGATTGTGGTTGCATGTGTTGAGGTTGAAATGGTGTTTGGACTTGTGATATGATTTGTTGTTGTGATGATGATGAAGGGGTTGAATAGGATAACAGCTGTTGAAAGGTTGATTGATGTGGATAAGGGTTGACATTAGAAGGATTGTGATAGGTTGATGAAGGGGAAACTTGATATGTGGATGGATGAGGTTGATATGATGATATAGGTGACACATAGGATTGATGTGAAATTTGTTGATGTAGTGATTGGACTAGACAATGTGCTTGTTGGACTTGACCATTGGCTATGAGGTATCGGATTTGTGCTATGAATTGTTGCATTTGAAGTGATTGGTTTTTTTGAAGTTGTTGGAGCATGTCATGGACTCTTTGAATGATTTGTTGTTTTAAAGGTGATTGGCTTGTTTGAGCTTCATGAAGCATGTGAATAAGCTCTAGTGCTATGTCTTCAAATGTTGTCATGGTGTAAAATGATGTTGATTAGATTGAAGAGATGATGATGATGATTAGGATATGATGTGGAATGACAAGACTGGGTGATTTGGATGATGTGGCAAGTGTTTATTGAAAATTTGACTTGGGCACTATCAAACACAATATTTCACATGTAAATTATGCATGAACACACACACCAAGCACAATGATAAGTTTGTCTTCCAAGATTAGATGTTATGATTAAGCAAACACTTGAATACACAACAACAAGCCCTATGACTAGTCAAGTGGGGTATGGCCAATTAGGTCTCAAGTGAGTTTTCACAAGGTTGACTAGGTATAATTTGGAAGCAAAATCTTGCCAATAAGCCGGGAGAAAGGGGTAACCCACCCTTCACCGTCACTTCCCAAAGGTATAATTTCTTTGGGGCTTAGCTCAGAGTGACAAGATTTCAACTCCCAAACGAGCGTGTCTTTGGATTCACACTCTATTGAGGTCGTCCCTTGGAGCGGTGTGTGCTCCAAGCAGGCCTCCTACGAAGGGTATGACAAAAGCAAACCAAGTGAGGTGTTTTGGAGAACACACACACTTGATTCACACTCGCAAAGATTAATTTCCCTTAGAAATGAAATGAAATGTGTGTAAACAGCTCAAACACTTTTTCTTTTTAACCCCAAATCGAGATGTGTAGGAAGACAGTGGTGAATTTTAAACCCGATTTCCAATATGTGATTGAAGACAATATTTGTTTTAAGAACCCCAAATCGAAATGTGTTTGCAAACAATGATTGATTTTATGCCCTAAATTGAAATGTGTGACAAGCAATGATTAATGAGAAATGAGAGCTTAGAATGTATGCACCTGATTATTCGCTTTCCAATTTGATGTGTAGGACTGATGTCAATGTTGTTCCAGCTCTGTACGATTCACCGACAAATCGCCAAGACAAGAAGAAAAGACATACTTGTCAAACAAAAGTGAGATTAAATCAAAAAACATGCAATTTGTTAAAAATCTAAACTAAAATTTAAATTAAAAATCTATTCTAAAATACCAACTAAGATTTAAATTAAAAATCCAATTCGAATTAAGAATCTAAATTAATTTTTGAAATCTAAAAATCTAATTTAAAAACTTCTAACCTAAGATCTAAAATCTAATAAAAAATAAAATCTAATTTAAAAAATCTAACTAAAAATCTAAAATCTAATTAAAAATAAAACTAATTTAAAAAATCTAACTAAAAATCTAAAATCTAATTAAAAATAAAACTAATTTAAAAAATCTAACTAAAATCTAAAATCTAATTAAAAATAAAACTAATTTAAAAAATCTAACTAAAAATCTAAAATCTAATTAAAAATAAAACTAATTTAAAAAAAATCTAACTAAAAATCTAAAATCTAAAAATCGAATAAAAATCTAAAACAGAAAGATCTCATTAAAACTAAAGAAAGCTCTAATGTTAAGCTGTCAAAAGCATTCTTTATTTGTTTCCCTTAAATGACTTTCATGAAAATTGATCCTTTATGATAAAATTTGCACGATATGATTAATTCTCCTCTATGAAAAGCAAATGGGAGATTTTGGGCTGCGATGGAAAGGATAACCAGGCCGCATAGACAAGGGTTACGCCGATGGTGAGGGCAGAGACAGTCAATGCAGTGAAGAAACCCTGACCAAAGGCTTTAATGATGCTGATGTGAGTAAATGGGACGCCAACTCAGTAAGAATGATTGCCTATTGATTACAATGCCTAAAAGTTAAGAGATTCAGATTTACAATCTTAAACCTCACAGGGAGCCCGCGGATTGAGAAGTAGGCCTCTTTCTTAACAGAATAATTGCTAGTAACAATGTTTGGAGGCAGATTCGTATAGACCGACCATCAAAATGATGGGAAATGTAATAATAGATCTCTGTCCAAAACAAAATCCGCAGCTAAAATGACTTGATGTGGATGGCGTAGCAAAGGCCGAGGTTGGACCACGGATGTTGGATGCTAGCGGTAGCTAGAGTGTAGGCTGGAGCGATGACCACGGTGCTTCTAAACCTCATGGCCCTCTCCTCACATTTAGACCGGTGACTGCAACTTAATCTGAAGGTGGTGCTTGCGAATTAATGAAGGATGTCCAACCACCGGTAGTTAAGGTTCGCATCCAGACAGGAAGCAACAGATGATTGAGAGAGAGTGGCGGTAGAGTGTGAGGAAGATGGCTTGAAATGGGCAATGGTCGAAGCTTTGACTTGGTGAGCAGAGACCAAATATGTGAAGAGACAATGATGGTGATCAGAAAAAAAATGACGGTGACTGATATAAATGCAGAAAAGAATCAACCGAAGTGGAGAAACACGGGTCAACACCAAATAAAGATTGATGGCAAATAAATATGCCGCTCGATGTAGAGATTAGCACATACCTTCTATGATGAAATTTGAGACAAAAAAGATGAATTTGTACTAGTGATTGAGAAAGCATCCACACTGCTGAATACAAAACCGATCCGTGGAAATCAAAATCTCCCACCAAGTACGCTGCCACTGATGCCAAAGTCTGCCACAATTTACTCTCAAAACTTGACAAATGAGGGTTAGAACATGCAAACTTTTAGAAGAAAAATCTGCAAAATGTATGATTCAATCAAATTCACGTCTATCTATGTCTATGTCTATGTGTATGTCTGTCTATGTCTATGTAAATTTGTATGTGTATGTGTATGTGTATGTGTATGTGTATGTGTATGTCTCTGTGTCTCTGTCTATGTCTGTGTATGTCTTTGTGTATGTGTATATGTATGTGTTTGTGTATGTGTATGTATATGTATATGTGTATGTCTGCGTGTATGTATATGTATATGTAAATTTGTATGTGTAAATGTTTCTGTGTAAATGTGTATGTGTATATGTAAATGTGTATGTGTTTATATAAATGTGTATAGATGTGTGAAGAGGTCCTAAGTGGACTACCTTGCCACATCTACTTCTCTCACTCAACCACCCTAACACTCCACTATGTCACATTTATCACTTGCTGCCCCTTGCTATACTTCTCTACAGTCGTGTTTAATTCACTTATGTCTATGTATATGTATATGTCTATGTGTATGTGTATGCTTCATCAATTCAGACCTGCAACAATTGTATCATTTTAGGTTCCATTGATTAATTTAGGGGTGTCCTCTACTTTATATGATGTGCATGTGAACTCGGATTGAGAGCCTATCACACCAATGCAGGCATCACTTTCACATTAATTACAACTACACAACGTAAACAAGGTGCCAAGTCAACACAATTCAAACCCATCTCACCCATCTTTGACCGACTGGAAAACCCATTACAACCATGTTTCCCATCGTAGCATAACCAAACCAACAAGAAAATGAATCCACTTGTCTCAACATTCATGACACCTACAACACATATCATCATGAGTATGTCCCATCTCACCAAGTAGGGTGTGCACATAGTCGTGGCGAACTCCAAATTCCCATCTGCTTCCATTTTTACAAGTTGTAAGGCACCCATTATTAAAAATAAAATTATAAAAAAAATTGCAAACAATACACCAAACTAATCAACTGAAGAAATAATGGCTGAAATCAATCAGATTCACCAAAATACCATCAATCAAATTCAAATAATTCTCAATTCAAATAGCCATGAAAACCTTCAAGTATTCACATGTATTACCATAGAACAATAATTAGTAAAACTTTGTTACAACATGTATTTAGGGGACCTGGTTTTCCTAAGACCTTTCATGGTTGCCTATGTAGCACTTCACAATTGAAAGGTCCAATAGTGGCCAAGTGCAACATAGATTACCATTACAAAGGCTTTGGGAAAATCAAGTCTCCCTAAACCATTATATCTTGTAACAATTGCACAAACTTTGACACTGCAAATTGTGTTTAATATTTGTATGGTTGGAAGTTACAATTGTTTTCATGGTTCCAACATCAAGGTCTACTATTCAATTAATTTGGGGGAGTTCTCTTTTGCATAGGTTATCCTTCATCAAATCAGCCCTGCAACAATTCTATCAATTTTAGGTGCCTTTGATTAATTGCAAGTGTGTTCTATTTTTTAGGTGCTTTGATTCATTTGGGGGTGTTATCTTTTTAATAGGTTCGGATAGATCAATTCAATCATGCAACTATTGTAGCTTTGTATTTGAATCACTTAGGGGACTTGGTTTTGTGAAGGATTTCAATGGTTACCTATGCAACACTTCATAATTCAAATGGAATTGTGGACCCGTGCAGCATAGGTTGACATCAGATGAGCATTCATAAAATCAAGTCTCCCTAATTCATTACTGAATGCAACAATAGACATGACTCTATAGGGGAGAGGAGCCAAAATGTGCACATTCAGTTTTCTATGGTCTACATTAACAAAACAACCATATTTATATGACTAAATTGAAGAACAATAGAACGTATTTCTATAGCATATAGATACATATTTACGTGACTAAATTGATGAAGCAGAACCAATGAAAAAGACAACCTATGTGTATGTGTATATAAATGTACATGTATATGTATACATATATGTGTGTGTGTGTATATATATATATATAGGGAATTGCTTACATGCATTATTTTGCTTACCGACAGTATATTTATGTCTCTATTGCTTAGCTGATTGAATTGATGAAGCAAAACCTATATGTATATTTGTATGTGTGTATTATGTATATGTATATGTGGATGTGGATGTGTATGCGTATGTATATGTATATGTATATGTATGTGCATATGTATCTACAATCGCTTACATGTAGAACCCATGAATAAGCGAACCCCACATTTATCTATGGCATCAAAACAACCAACACTATTATTTGTTACTAAAATAAAAAATTACAGCATTACTTATATGCATTCATTTGAAAAATAGAACACCCCCAATTTTATCTATGGCACGGAAACAACAAACAATGTTATGTATATGTATATGTGTATGTGTATGTGTATATATATTTATATGTATACATTTATGTATATTTGTGTGTGTGTATATATGTATATATAGATGTGCATATGTATATAGAATTACTTACATGCAGAACCTTTGAAAAATAGAACACCTCCGATTTTATCTATGCCACAGAAACAACAAAAAATGTTATGTATATGTATATGTGTATGTGTATGTGTATACATATTTATATGTATACATTTATGTATATTTGTATGTGTGTGTGTGTGTGTGTGTGTGTGTGTGTGTGTGTGTGTGTGTTTGTGTGTGTATAGATGTGCATATGTATATAGAATTGCTTACATGCATAATTCATTTGAAAAATAGAACACCCTCAATTTTATCTATGGAATGGAAACAACAAACAATGTTATGTATATGTATATGTGTATGTGTATGTGTATGTGTATGTGTATGTGTATGTGTATGTTTATGTGTATATATATTTACATGTATACATTTATGTATATTTGTGTATACATGTATATGTATATACATATACATATGTGTATATAGAATTGCTTACATGCAGAGCCTATGAAAAAGAGAACAACCCCAGGTTTATGAATGACATCAAAACAACCAACAATATTGTTTGTTACTAAAATGAAAAATTGCAGCATTGCTTACATGCATTCATTTGCATGGTTGAATTGAATCACAATAGAAAAATAAATATGCATTTATTTGCATTCATTTACATTGAATTGAAGATGAAGCAACACCTATGAAAAAAGATAACACCCCCAAATTAATCAATGACACCTAAAAAAGATACAATAGTTGCATGACTGAATTGTATATGTATATGTATATGTATATGTCTATGTCTATGTCTATGTCTATGTATATTTATATGTATATGTGTATGTGTATGTGTATGTATATGTATATACATATACATATACATATGTATATATGTATATATGTATATAAATATACATATGCATATGCATAAAGATATACATATATGTATATGCAACAATAGAAAGAAGTTGCTTATAACGTTCACCAACCGGTGTCTATCCATCTCTTAACTGGAGTCCGAGCATCGCAAGTCGTGGTAAGGGTTTGAAACTTGCAGAGGATGAATCGAGCATGGAGTGGCGTGCAAGTGATGAAAAAATGAGAACTTGCTAAAATGAAAGGTTGCAAAGATGGTGAGAAGAGTGAGGCACTGGAGCATTGAATGCAGGTTGGCTCAAAAAATATGTATGTATATGTATATACATATGCATACATATACATATTTATGTATATGTATATGTATATAGATATGTATATACATATGTATATGTATATGTATATAGATATGTATATACATATATACATATGTATATACATATGTATATACGTATGTATATACATATGTATACATGTATAGGTTGGCTGGAAAAATATGTGGGGTGGCGTGGAGCTAAGGAGAAGAGACGTTCATTAAGCACGATAGTCGAGAAGTATAGCAAGGGGCGGCAAGTGATAAATGCGACGCAACGAATTCTTAGGGTGGTAGAGTGAGAGAAGTTGATGTGGCAAGGCTGTCAACTTCGGATGTTGTGCCACACATGAAGTGGCACCCGAGGTGCCTATGCATCGGTCGAGGAGTCTTTTTTTATTTTTAAAATGTGTGGACAAATATCGTCCTCCCACGTGGTAAATTAAATAAAAAAAAGGAATAGAAAATGACAAAATGTCAATGAAGAAGCAAACATTGCAAATCAAAATAGTGACACATTGCAAATTACATAGAACACACATTGCAATATGATCATAATACATTGCAAATCAAAATAATAATGATGCATTTGTAATTATCATATATTTAAAACTGTCAACGAAGAAGCATACATTGCAAATCAAAACAATAACACACATTGCAAATTACATACAACACTTTTTGGAATCTGATCAGATTACTTCACAAACCAAAACAATAACACTCAATCTGTACTTATCATGAAATTAAAATTGTCCACAATTTCGGTGCATTTGTAAATATCAAAACTTTTAAACTATATGAAACTTGAATTGCATGCGAAAACCAAAAAAAAGGCTGCATCTAGCTGCTGTTGTGGGGAAATGGATCTTGGCTGGTTGGGGTGCCACTTGCCATGTTCTCATCCCCTTCCAGTTGACGAGGAGTGTTGCATACATGATTGGGACTTGGAGTGGTAAATTGGGTGCAAGTGACATGTGTTGGGGGTGGTGGTGAACACATCTGTACATCCCGAGTGCCAAATTGATATGGATATTGAGTGCCCCTGAAGTTAGATTGGGAGAGGCTTGAATAATTCATTGTTGTGGAGAACCGAGGGATATTAATGTTGAGAATATCACGGAAGACTCCATTACTTCGAGACAATGGATTAGAAGGGTTCCTTAACCGCCTCTCTCTTTGTAAAGCCCTTTGTGCCTCCTCAATCTCTCTTTCCTTTCAGTCTTATTCCTTGAAAAGCCTCTCTTGCTCCTTTTCACATCTCTATCCTTTTTCTATTGTAATTTATGTTACTCTTTTTCTTTTCACAGTATCTCCTCAATTCTGGCATTCTCCTTCACCTCCATTGCCACAATTTTTGTTGCCCTTTTCTCCTCGTTTTGTTGTCTCTTTCTTTCTTTTAGCTCCTCAACCTCTTTCTTCCTTTTCTCTTGCTCCATTAACAACCTCATGTAGTCATATATTGTCAACAGTTCAAACTGTCTGCTGATCTGAATTGCACCAGTTTTGGATTTCTTTTGATGGACAATGTGCACAGGAAACATGAGGAACTTGTTGATGTGTGAAATTGTTTGTGTTTCTTTTGTCCCATCCAACTGTGTGGAAATGACCTCCTCCACTACCTGTGAGCCCTCTGGTACATCTTCATTGCCTCGTAAATCTGAATTGCAAGAAGGAGCATAGTAATGCACAACTTGAGAAGGGTCAATTTCTGGTGGTGGTGATGGGAAAGTATAGGTATCCTACTATTCTGGGACTTCCAAATCAATGCCCAAGTTCATTTCTCCCTCAACCAACCAAGATGGTTAGCTTCATTGTGATGGAAGATCTAAAATTTCACTGAATTGATCAATGAGGTTGTCCACCATAGGAGGGGTGTGTTCATTAACCACCACTTTTGCAACTGATTCAACATGACAACTATGAGGTGAGTGCTATGTTTCTGTTGCAGTCTACAAATGTCCATCTGGAAGAGTGGACTACAATACTGCGACACCATCACTTGACAAACCAAGTCTAGAAAGGCTGAGAAAGTTTTCAACTGCGTCAGCATCCTCGCTAACCACAAATGTCTCACTAGGATGCATGTCGTTGACAAGTGCATCAGGATTCAACGACCATATACCATTCCTTTCAAACCCAACTTTGATGTTGTCAACTGTCAAAGCTCTTTTCATTGCTTTGTTGCCTAACATTGCATGTTATGTCCTCACTTCAATGTTTGGAAACCTTGACAAAAAATCTGCACGTTATGATTTGAAGTAAGCCTTAAAAGGTGCAAACACACTCACATCCAATGGCTATAGCTTATGTGATGTGTGTGATGGCAATGTTAACAAATGTACACCAATTTCTCTTGCTTCCTGGATGGTTTTGAGTGCTACATGGCTTCCATGGATGTCAAAGATCAGCAAGACCCTATTGGTGGGCGAGACATCGCCTGGAACTGAGGTTTTGAAGTGGGTCAACCAATCTATGAACAACTCTTTGGTCATCCATGCATAGGGCTGGGCTGCCATGCACACACCTGGTTCGCAGTCTATGATGTAATTATCTATTTTCGCACTCCCCTTGAACAAGTAGAATCTTGGAATGCTTTGCTTAGAAACATTGACACAACATAAAATGGTTATCTATTCACGACTCTTTGGGATAATGTAAGAGACATTCCTACTACCTTTTCTTCCAAGCACCTTCATGAACCCATTTTGCCTGCTTAGATGCTAGTTTTATCATAATTCCATATACGATTAGGACCATATGGCATGGCTTCGTATCTTGCAGACAGTGTTTTGTAGAATGTAGCTACAACATCAGCTCTAAGATTGAATTCCCTATCTTTGTCTAGGCCTTCGGCAGTTCATAATGCAAGTTTAGGATGTTTGTGCTTGAAGCCTATCCACCAGGACTTCCCTATAAACCCATTGGTGAAAGGGTTTGGCCTATTCTGACATATTTGGGCAACCTCGGACTTAAGATTGACTATCTCAAGACCATGACCAATATAAGCCATTTGCTTGCACCATTCCACAATAAGATGTTCTTCCTCTTCATTGAGGACTATTGGCGAACCTTTCTTGAAAGTTCTTGTTAGACCCCCTAGCCATTTGGACAGTGTGGTTGTTGGGATTGACCACTTTTTGGAAGCCCCCCTTATCAGCATGTTATTCTCTTCAACATCATAGAGTTCCCTTTTCATGTCATCTAAATACCACAACTTTTGTATTTGTTTTATCTTCTGTGGTATTTGAGGTGTAGGAACCTCAATCTACGGTATTGGAGGAGTAGAAGCCTCATCTACTTGTGCAATAGGATCTACTTCAGGGGGGAATCTAGCTCCTTTTTTGTCAGAGGGAAACCTTTTCATGGCTCTTTTCTTTTTTTTGTTCCCAGTACGAGTCACCACTGCATTACCCTTGACCACCTACATAGAATAAGTATAATTAAAACAGTGATGCTTGAAGAGAAGAATAATTAGTTTGTAATGCAAAACATATGAGAATAATATAACTAGAGTCAATGATAATGTAGAACCTATGAAACATAAATGATAAACTATGAAACACAAATGCTTGAACAATTATCATTATATGTATGAAGAGAGTGATGCTTGAATAGAAGATTATTTAGTTTATGTATGTGTTATCTTTTTAGTTTGTTGCATTTCAATTCAAATCATCTATTCTAATAGTTTAGAGAGTTACATTTATTCTGGAGTGAGCGACATAAGGAAATAGAGGAGTAAGAAGCATAGAATTGCAAACTATGCAAGGGAGATAGAGTTTAAGAACATCTCATATCTCTTAAGCGTTTACAACATTAACATTCTCATGCACAACAAAGTGAAAACTACACTCACATTTTAACTATGACACAATAGAAAGCTTACGAATGAAAAATAGTAAGATTTTAACAAATCTCACATATTTTGTCTTTGATGAAGTCATTGACAGGTATAAATATTTGTGAATTGATGAAGCAAAACCTATGAAAAAGATGAAAAAAAAACTTAATAAAAATAGAAACCTTAGTGACTGATAATGTACAACCTATGAGAATAAGATATGGAGTGTGAATGACAATGCAAAAGCTATGAGAATAAGATAACTAGAGTGAATGATAATGTATAACCTATGAGAATAAGATAAGCAGAGTGAATGATAATGTAGAACATATGAAATAGAAATGGTAAACCATGATTAATATTTACCATATAAACGATAATGTAGAACCTATGAAACAAAAATGCTAAACTATGACTATAATATTTGTAATATAAACCCTACTGAAACAAAAAGGACTATAACATTTCCAATATAAACCCTAGGGAAACATAAATGGTAAACTATGACTGTAATATTTGCAGTATAAACCTTAGGGAATCCGAAATGGTAAACTATGACTGTAATATTTGTAATATAAATCTTTGGGAAACATAAATGGTAAATTGTGACTGAAATATTTGCACTATAAACCCTAGGGAAGATATATGCTAATGTATGACTGTAAAATTTATAAAATAAACCCTAGGGAGAGCTTTAAATGGTAAACCATGATTGTAATATTTGCAATATAAACAGTATGGAACACATATGCTAACCTATGACTGCAATATTTGCAATATAAACCCTAGCAAAATATAAAGAAAACCCTGTGACTGTAATATTTGCAATATAAACCCTAGGGAAACATAAATAAAAACCTATGACTATAATGGTTGTAATGAAGATCAATATAAAGCTTACAAATGGAAAACAATAATGGTTGTAATGAAGAACAATATAAAGCTCACAAATGGAAAAGTGTGAGAGGAAAACCTGGAACAATATGGATGTTGGTGCACTAGAATCTAAGCTACTGCCTTCCCTTGACGTTAACTCGGTGAATTATGTGCTTGTCACTCCTCCTTTTCTTATGTCACTCACTGTAGAATAAGTGAATACTTGAAGGTTTTCACGGATATTTGAATTGGGAATTGGGAATTATTTGAATTTGATTGATGCTTGTTTGGTGTGGTGAAATAAATTGTTGTCCTATTTTGAATTTGAATTCTGGGTCATATGAATTGGAGATTTGATTGATTTCGGCCATTAATTCTTGAGTTGATTGGTTTGGTGGATTGTTTGAAATTGTTTCCATGTTTTTTTTGAATAATGGCAGCCTTATATGACTATTAAATGGATGCAGGTGGGATATTTGTCTTTGGCTCCAATACATGTGCACCTTACTTGGCGAGATGGGACAGATTGATGTTGATACGTGTTGTAGGTCTCATGGTTGAAGGGATAGGAAAATGCATTTGCGTGTTGGTTTGATTATTCTACACTGGGAAATATGGTTGTAATGGGTTCGCCAGTTGGTCAAAGATGCGTTAGATGAGTTTGAATGTTGTTGACTTGGCACCTTGTTTATGTTGTGTAGTTGTGATTAATGTGAAAGTGATGCCTGCATTGGTGCGACAATTGGGTTTACCAGTTTACAGGGAAGGGTACATATCTTAATGTTTGGGCTATTTAATTTCCATGTCGGAATGCTACTTGTTATATGTCAGATACAAGTTGGATACACTTCATCATGTTTGGCTGCCAACGTGTACTTGTTTTGTTTTTGAATGAATATTATTAAGTGTGCATTTTAAATCAAATTTATGTTTGATGTCATCATGCCTATTTATGGAAGATTTTTTTCTTAAGTTGTGGAGGATCGACGTATAGGTGTGGGCCCTAATGAGCAATTGTCCTATCGCACGTTATGACCCCCGCCTACGTATCAGCTCCTCTCCCCTAGTTATCACACCTTGGGGTACAATGGGTACGCAGAAGAGGTGTGGAAGGTCGACTAGGGAAAAATTTTGTTTATATTTTTTCATATATTTGTGTAGTACGTTTGATCAATTGATAGGTCATTTAGAAAATGATTTTGTTTATTATTATTATTATATTATTAATTTTATGTTATATATTTTTTATTATATAATAATATTATTATATTTATTTTTAAATTTTATGTATTAACTATTATATTATGATTATATTATTAATGATTAGGTTAGGTATTATATTATATTATATTTACATTATATTATATAATACAATTATATTAAATTATATTATATTATATAAATATTTATTATATTATGTCATTATATTTTATTCTTCACTTATATTTAAGATAAAGGTTGAAATTAGATAAGTTACTATTAGTATTAATATTATATTATTATTTTGAAAGGTAGATGGTTGTCACTTTTAGGGTGCATATTATTGATAAAATCTGTCATTTCTGCCATCCCCAACTATTTTATGGTAGTGTTGAAAGCTCCAAAATATGTGATTTTAATAATTGAAAAAATAATCAAGGATTTTTTATGGAAGGGAAATATTGATAACAAAAAGAAGATATCCCTTATATCTTTAGAAAACTTGTGTGTTAAAAAATCCAAAGGGGGTGCAGGAATTCATAAATTATTAGTTCGGAATCAGGCATTGGGTGCTAAGTTAGTGTGGCACATGTATGCAAAGCCGCATTCCAAATGGTGCAAAGTAATGCAAGCCAAGTATTTAGACAATATGGATCATGAGAGGATTTTTACAGCTTCAAACTTACTGCAGGGTTCTACAATGTGGAATTTTTTGGTGTCTTGTAGAGAGGTAGTTTTACCATATCTTACATGGGAAATACATCATGGTTTAAAGGAAAAATTTTGGCAATATTCATGGGGAGGTCATTCACCATTAAATACTTCTAATAGTATGTATGATATTCAAGTTCAACTTCGTGCAAGATGGGGGGATAAAGTTAGTGATTACTTCGACAATATAGATGATTATTCAGGAAAGGTAAAGTGGAAAGATGTCATTGATATTTACTGTCCACATGGGCAGAAAGTAGAATTTTCAAGCAGGTTAGCTGAGAGGAGTGTATATTTGTCACATAGGGAGGATAAGTTATTATGGGACCCTTCAAAAAATGGAAGTTACACAGTTAAAATGGGTTATATGGCAACAATGAATCAAGGAGAAAATATCAAACCACAAAGAGCTTTGTCATTCTATTGGGATTCATCAGTACTCCCAAAGGCGGGATGTTTCTCATGGCTGGCTATCAAAAGAAGAATTTTGACAAGTGATAGGCTTGTAAAACTTGGGATTGCAGCCCAGTTTACATGTGTTCTTTGTTAAAATGAGGATGAAGAAGTAAATCATCTTTTTATTCATTGCCCATTTGCTTCTCAATGTTGGTCATTTATTAAAGATAAATTAAATTGGTATTCTCCACTACCAAACAACTTGTGGGATTTGTTCTCAAGCTGGCCAATATTGTATAAGTCTACATTGTTTGCTTGTCTATGGAGAGTGATTCCTTCGGTAGTCCTGTGGACTATTTGGTGGGAACAAAATAGAAGAATCTTTAGGAATGAAAAAATGAAGGTTTATCAAGTACTCATGAAATTCGAATCTTCAATAGCAGAAATATCAAATGCCTATGTTTTGAAGACCAAACATGTTGGTTCAATGTTCACAGATTGGGACTCAAAGGTTATGCAAAAATGGAATAAGATTGCTCTACCATTTAAAGGAAGCCAACATAAAAATTCAAGTCAAAGAGTGGATAAAAGTAGAATTCAATGGAATCCACCTAAGGAAGGATATTTAAAGCTAAATTTTGATGGTGCTTCATGAGGGAATCTAGGTTTGTCAGGAGAAGGGGTTGTAATTAGAGATCACAAAGGGCTTCTAGTTTCAGCAATGTCTATAAAGTTACCAAAGGGAACAAACAATGTTGTAGAAGCACAAGCTCTACTTCATGGCTTGCAACTAGCATATGATAGAAAAATAAAACACTTGGAAATTGAAGGAGACTTGTTAATTATTGTAAATTCCTGTAAGGAAAAAAAAATTCTTGTTGGCAAATCAATTATGTAATGCAACAGGTCTGGAAGCTGATGGATAAGTTTAGGTTAGTGCATATAAGACACACATATAGGGAGGGTACCCTAGTGGCAAATAAATTTTCAAATGTTGGTTGTGATCAACATCAAGAGGTACAGTTGTATAAAGTTAACATGGATGAGATAGCACAGGACCTAAAAATTACTATAAATAAGGAAGTTGTTAGCTAGAATTTGATGAAAAGTTAAGCATGCTATTTCATATTACTTATTTCTCCAACATGAGTAATAAAGGAAATCATATAAAATCAGTAGAAATTAATCAAGGGGGCTATGGGTTAATGCTCATATTAAGAAGAAGGAGTCTTAACCGCATGTGAAAGTTGACAGTGTGGTAAATATTGCTATATATTGATAAAGCTAAAGAAGCCTATATAAAGAAAGGTTCGATTAAAAATTGCATTAAGCACAAGACTTTTAGACTTATTATTATTGTTGTACAGAGTTTTCCACATCATACTCTGATCTATTAGGATGTAAGGTCATTCCATGTTATTCCCATGTGCGAATATGTGATTTAGAAACTAATCTAACTTTATCCTATACAACATAAGCATAGTTTGCAGAAAGAATGACTAGCAGCATGTGTAAAATCTTTGGATTACTGAAGGAAATATTTCCTCATTTCAATATATCAAAGGAGCTTCATTCATACTTAGTGTGGGTCTAAAGAGGAAAGTTTTTAGCACTAAGCTCAAGTTAGAAATAGGTGGAGATAGCTTAAATAGCTAAAGTTGTTGGTTTCATTATAGCACATGTTCGTTTTAGAAAAAGATCGTCATCATTAGAGTATAGCATCAGCCAGTGCATTGTTTAGACAAGACATTTATCCTTTGTCATGCAACAATGTGTGTGAAGCAGGATTTGGTATCTACATCAAGCTATTTTTGTACAAAGTATATGACATTTGTAGAGCGAATATGAATTGGCTTGTGCTTTAAAATAACAAAGCGCAAAAAATCTAAACATTCACACGAGCATATATGTGGTGGCAAGATTTCATCAAAATTGTTAACAAGAAGCTCGACGACCGTAATAGAGGTATGTGTTTTAATTAACAAGTGTCCAATTCTTTTGTAGATCTAAAACATTTGGAGGCGTCCATAGCTGCAAAATCATGGAATTGAGCTAGCTAAAATATGGAAGAAAGCTTTCTCGCATGTGGTGTATTTTATTATGGTTCTGTTTGTTTGGAAACACTTTGAGGTCCATTCCTACTAAAATGGAAGGATGCGTTGGAGATGGAAATTCACAAAGGTAGATGTCAAATGGTAGGTTCATAACAAGATAAAGTAAATCTCATAATGGTGTAATGCTTGGGGTATACTATTGTGGGAGTTGTATGGTCAACAAAAACATAGAGTTGGGATTTTCAATCCGTTGGCAGCTTTGTCGAGTAACAAAGAATATAAGCTAAATTCTTTCTAGTATTATATGTTGAGAAAATTCTATTTGTTAAAATTTTAAGAGTTGCACTATGAATTATTTTACACTATGTTAGTCATTGCTGGCTAAATACTGAGATGAAAATTTGTACTAGCTTGGAGTTTTATGGTTAACGAATTTTTTTATAATTTCATTATTCATTTCTTTGGGTATTTTATAGAGCAGTGGCTTTAGGGTTTTTCTCAAATTTCTCTTCTACATGTTATCTTCAGTCTCATTTTCTGGGTAGTGTGTTGTGCACAAGACTTTAAGCTTATTCTCTCAGTTATTGCATCATGGAGTTTTTTCCACCGAATCACAGAGCTCTGTTTCCAATCCAAGAGTGGGAGTTGCCATTCTCCAAAGCTTTGGAAAGATCTCATCTTTCACATATCTTCAATACTGATTGCTAATTGGTTTATAAATGTTTGAAGACCTTGATAGGAGAAGAAATTATGCTTCCTTTAGCATAGACACTAATTTTTCCTTCAGATTTCAATATTTGTTTCAAATGTGTTGGATCTAAACCCAAATTATCAGGATATGGTCAAGCTTGCAAACTTAGTTATCAAGGAAGTATTCTTGCAAGATAATGCATTGCTAAAGAGCATTTAGAAATATAATTTTTGGAAAGGATATGCATATGTGGGTGGGATTTTTCCCAGGCATTACTTACACCACAAGGTTAGCTTTAGAAATTTGTACACTGCACTGAAGATATCATTGGAGTATAATTCATCAACTCATCTATACAAAGCAATAGACAAACATCATTTTGAAGTTGGAGATGATATGGTTAGAAGCTTCAAAGAAAAATACCATGGTTTATCATTTCTACTAACTCACCATTGCCACCATGAAGGCAACTCCACCAAGCAAGAGGCAAAACAAAAAGAGGTGGCCAAATCTACAGAGTCTCAAGCTAAAGAAAGAAACAGGAAGGCACATCAAGTCAGGCTAATTCCACAAGTACCAGATGTGAACATAACTACAAATTCACATTCAACAAACTGGCACATAAGACCATGCATAAAGGTGAAGGAGTAGATAGCTCGTATGTTGGAAATGTTTGAAATTATGAACATTTTGGAGTGCTTTAGTTATATCTTACTTTCAATTGTTTTTGAATCTACTAATCCAATATAATTTTTCAAAGCATGAGCATTATGGAGCAGTATATCGTATATGAAGCATGAACATTTTGGAGCAGTTTTGCAGAAGGTTATAATCAGTTGTCTTTGAATATAACAAGCTGATATTGTACAGGGTCATCGAAGATTTTGATAGAGATGAAATGTGCCTCAAAGAAATATCATGTTGGGAGAAGAAGTTGTTGATACATCAACATAATATTGTATAAGTTAACTTAGAATTTAGACTATGAGCTGGAAAGACATTATTATTGTAATCTTTTACATTATTATATAAATATATTAAGTCGACTACATGCCTTTTATTTAAATATATATATATATATATATATTAAAAATATTATATTTAGTAAAATATTATTATCCTTAATATTATATTACTATTAATAAAATATTATTAGTATTATTAATATTAGTATTAAATTATTATATTATTTTACTATTATTATTATATAATTATATTAATGTACAAAACAAGTTATCCCAACTTCAAATAATAATTTTTCTTATTAAGATCTATATTTAATAATTATTATTGTAGAATATAATATATAATAATTAAAATATAATTTATATATAATAAGTATAATTAGATTAGATATAAGTTAGTTTGTAATATATAAAATATATATTGTATATTAGTTATATATTATACTATGTATATTGAATGATTTCTAATATAATATATAATATGTAATAATATTATTTGAAAAAAAATTGACATTATATCTAATAAATCTCTATTCTAGTCCCTACCGTGATTGGCTAAACTGCAGGGTTGCCATAGTTATAATACAACGGACTTTTGATTATCTGAATCTTCTTACACAATTATATATAACTATGATTATGTTATTAATAATATATATAATATACTTAAAGTATATATTAATATTATTGTGTGTGAAATATGGGAGAGTTAGTAAATCAACACAAACCTTAATGAAACGAATTATATCAAAGATTTGAAACAAGTAAACTACTCTATTTTGCACCAGAAAATTACTCTATTTTGCACCAGAAAATTACACAGATGCGCTATAAGATTTCCTGGATGCGCTAAAATAGAGGGTCAATGTGCCATAATATTGCACAGATGTGCTAAAAGATCAGATAAATGAGCTGGAAAAATACACAGATGCGCTAAAATATTGACTATATGCACTGGAGCAGAGGACAGATGCACTAGAGTTTTGCACAGATGCATTATAACAGCAGTTGGATGGGCTAAAAGAATACACAAATGCGCTATAAGATGTCGCAGATGCGCTAAACTGGGAAAATGACGTAATTTGTTGGAAGTTTGTTTGATTTTTCAGATTTTCTAGTCAGAGACTTGGTCGTTTCAATGATTTTTTTTCTAAATAAAGGTTTTCACTTTCAACATGTGATATTTTTGTTTGAAATTGGTTCAAAAACACATTGGTAAAGACACATCAAGCATGTACAACTTAGGCTGTGTAGGACTATATTTGTTGAATTTCCACTTGGATTTTACTCCAGCTGCGCTTACTTATAGAAGATGATTAGATGCTTGACCCCACTGGTTCCCCTCCATGGCACTCACTTCTACGGGGCAACCAAGCATAAATACTCATGAATCTCCCATGGCATATTTCTCATCTCTACTAAAAGCCGCAAGAATATGAGACGGCTTCAGAACGACCATTCTTGCACCAACAAATAGATTAAGGATTTTGGCCTTGCTACAACAAAGGGTTCTAGTATAGGCATTCCATTCGTGGGGGATCATCCATGCGACAAGAGACCATTGTTTCCCTTCTTGCCAAAACAATCCTCGTGATACTTGAACTTTCCCCAAGTACCCACATTTATATCCCAGTTGGAAGTCACTTGGCTTTAGCGTGTTACCGGTTGGGTCGTTCCCTTGTGTGATTACTTTTTCCCACAAGGCAGGCCCTCTAAGGATAAAACAAAAGTGAATGGGTTTGGCTTTTTGGTCACCCAGTTAAGGGGAGAGCATATGCCTACCATTCATCAAGCACAAAAGACATGGTGTTATTTATCCTTCCTAATTAAGCTACATGCCTATCTTAAGCAAAAGAAAGCATTTAAATAGCTCTAGCCCCTGCATAAATCATCAGTAGTTTGATAAATTTTTCTTTGACCAATGTATAAAAGTACTTGCAAGTAGAAAACACAAATCAATTCTCATATTTTGCAATTTTAACCCAATGTGCTAAAACAGTCATCGTATGCGCTAAAACATCAATTCACCAAAAGAACTAATCAATGCACTAAAACAACTCCTCAATACGCCAAAATAACTAATCAATGTGCTAAAACAGATACTGAATGTGCTAAAATAGATACTGGATGCACTACATAAAAGAACAAATGCGCTAAAACATTCCCTGTATGCATTGAAAGAAAGGTTGGATGCGCTGAAATAGACACCGAATGCGCTAGAAGATTCCTCGGATGCGCCGAAACAAAAGTCGTATGCGCCGAAAGAACTCACGATTGTGCTAAAATGTCACGTCCAGCCTGTTTACAAGAAATTTTTCTAGAAAATTGTTAGAAATGGGGTGGTGGGCGCCATTTTGTGTGTGTGTGAAATATGGGAGAGTTAGTAAATCAACACAAACCTTAATGAAATGAATTATATCAAAGATTTGAAACAAGTAAACTACTCTATTTTACAGTTAAACAAATCTTTTAAGAACATCTCATTGTCCTCTATTTCTAAGGATTTATTAAACCATTTGGTCCTCAGATTTCTATGTGCACAATGGTTGTTAAAATGACAACTTAGGAGATGAGATAATATTCAACATGCAAGCCAATTAAATTCCTACATGAAACTATATGATGAAAATGATGATGGATATTATGATGAATGCATAATGATGTTAGATTATACAATGTAAATGCTATGATATGAAGCTAGGATGATTCTACATATGCTCAATAACTAACTATGAAAATGTTAATCTAAAATACAACTATGATGCAATGCATGACATAAAATGCAACTATGAAGCAAAGTATGATTCTAAGATTTAACTATGATGCAAAACATTATATGAAATGTAACTATAAGACTCCAAAATGCTCCAATGCTCAAACAATATTTTTGCATGATAACTCTACTCAAATGTGGATGTAAAATACAATGGCAAAGGGTTGCATTTTATAGGCCTTTCCAAGCATCTTGTGATGATGCAATGATCGACGATCTAGATTCGAACAAGAGGGATGAATGATGGAGATGGAGAGAATAAAAAAGGTGTCCCCTTGACCAAAGACAACATGCCAAATGGATGGAGGAATCTCTTGAGAAATAGGCAACATGCCAAATGGATGGAAGAATAAAGTGTGGGAAGAAAAAACCATGTGTTTGAAAATTGGTTGAAGAAGTGTGTGAGGAATAAGCCATGTGTTTAAAAATTGGTTGAAGATAATTCTAATTAGAATTATTTATTTTCATGTGACCTTGGTGAGGTGGCACAAAAAGTTGTAAACATGTGCTTGAATTCTTAATCGGGATTAGTGAAACTTAATTAAATAAAACAAGCTTAGGAAATTTGTCTATTTAATTAAATTAGAAGAATATGATTTTAGATGTGGAGAATTAGAAAAGGGTGAACTATATAAATAAATTGAGAATTTATTTATACGTAGAAGGAATATTAATTAAATAACTAGTATTTAATTAATTAAATGTCATTACCAATTTTAGGTGTATACAATTATAATTATTAATGATAAAAGTATAATATAATATTATAAATTTAATTATATTATATTATACTTATTTATAAAAAATAATACTATATAATATATATTTTAATATAATTATCAATAAGATATAATTTCATTTTTATATTAACTATGTTATATAATTTTATAATATATAAATAAGAATATATTTATAATATTAATATAATAATATATATTATAAACCAAATTATTTATAATACTGATATAATAATATATATTATAAACCAAATTATTTATAATACTGATATAATATTATATATAATATTATTTATAACGTGTATATATATTATATAATAGCAATAATATAATACAATAATAATATTAGAATAATATAATATATTAATTATTTAATATAAGATATAATATTATTATATACAATATTATATAAATTATAATATTATATTATAGTTATTTTTTGATAATAATAACTAAATTATTTATTTATATTATTATAATGGTATTATAATATATTAATATTATATATAACTATATTATCATATATAATATTATTATATATAATTACAAGTATGATAATAATATTATTAGCAATCGATAACATTGTTTTTTAACTTTCACATGCTTTGGTAAAATAAAATGATGATGGAAAAAAGCATATAAGAAAAGAAAATGAGAAAATGTAGCGAATGGAAGGAATAATTAAAAGTGTGTAGATCTGATGCCTATTTATTGGGTGCATAAATTAATGCGCGGTTCAGAGGAATGCAAAGTGATGTCAGTCGGAAAAAAATTGAACGAATAACCTCGACACATGTACCCGCCATAAAAATTATGTTTTGAGCATTAGTGGAGGATAGTTTCACCCTAGGGCGAATGGGTCCTAGACAAGGTGTCTAGAAAAAACTTTGACAGTCCTTAGGTATTGGATCTTGGCTTCAGTTTGACATGAGTCCCACTGTCGGAAAGTTAGAAATAAAATTTGTAATCGAGGTTTTATGGCTTGACAACAATGGTGATAACTTATGCAATATTGCAAAATTGCTCTTTAAGATCCTTTCAATCCTTATTTCACCTATAAATCTGCACATACAAAGAGAGGAAAGATTGTTTGTTTTTGAATGGGGGTTTACCTTAGTCAAACCCCAGGTTTGGTAATTAAGCCTTGATAGAAAGATAATGACAATTGATAAATAGAAGGAATGATGAATGAACATTTTCTTGCTACAACTCACAAAACCTTTAATGGATTCCCTTAGAGGATCGAATCAAACACATCACTCCAAGGAATTAGATCTTGCTTTGCTTGATTTATTGGATACTTGAATGTGTGGATGCTTTAGGATCATCAATGCATATTAGCCTTCATAAGATGATATGAATGCACATAAGCTTGAACATGATGATAGAATCTTGAATGCTACAACAAATGATTGATAAACCTACTCTTGAATGCTCTTGACAATAATATTTGCTCTTGAATTTGATAGATCATGTGTGTTATAATACCTTAGATTTGAATTGATAAAAATACTATGTATTTATAGGTGTTTACCAAATTTCCCAAAAAATTGATTCCAAAAGCTAACAATTGCATATGAAATTTGAATAATTAAAATACTACCGAAAACATATTAAAATTTGGGATCTAGGACTTAAGGAGGACCCTTTCGCTCTTGGGCGAATGGGTCCTGGCCTAAAAGTCCAAGACACATTCATTTAAGGGTGATTAAAATATTAATTACATTAATTGAATACAGGTTTTCCTTTCAAAAAATGAGAAAAATAGGGCTTTGGAATGCATAATTTGACAAATTAGGAGCTCAATTAAGTCCAATTAATTAAGGGCCCAAACATAGTTTGAAATTGTAAAGGTATATAATTTCCTACACTACAAAGATATCAAGCCTTGCAAAACAATTTAATTAAATGTAATTGAATTAAATATTTTTGATGTATATTTAGTTCAGAATAGTCTTGAAAATTAAAAAAGATTATTTAATTTAAGTAAATTGATTATTTTTAATAAGGATTAAGCTTGAGGATTTTATTGTAGATAAATTGAAAAATTAAACTTTTGTAATATCAAATGACTGAATTAATATTGTAATATGTGATGCAATCATAGGATGAGCCAATCATATTAAACAAATGAAAATTATAAGACAATAATGCAACTAACTAAAGAGGTCATAAGTAATTATCAAGTGTTGTTTTTCCTCTAAATTTGAAATAGTTAGGTCCTAATTATTAAAATTAAATAAATTAGTTAAGGGCAAGGGCAAACTTAAGGATTTCAACCTAGGTGAATCGGATAGGTAATGTGATCTATATTAAATATTATATATCAACGGAAAACAAATAAATTTTGAGGTTGCTAATGCTTAACTTGTTACCCCTCTATTAAGGGGGGTTATAGACCAAAAATGGGTAAGATTAAGTTTAGAAAAACTAGAATTATGATGGTGACATCTCATTCTAAGGAACGAAATAAGCATGTCTACTAATGATTGAGGTAGATCAACTCAGTAAATCCAAATTAATGGATTTCTCTTGAGACTCAAAAGGGTTTATGAATAATATTAATTTATACCTTGTCCATTAAATGGAAAATTATGTGAGATCAGATCGGCTCCCTTGTAATAGGATATCATCAATTAAACGAGCTCACCTTGTGAAGGTAGAAGCAAACTATTGGTAGATGTTAAACAAGTAAGTTGATAACTTATTAACTCCTCAAATATAATGTGTGCTTATTTAGATTTTATTTAAACTAAACAACTTGAAGGAGAATTAATCCACTAACTTGATTCCTTGTTAGGTCTCAATGGGTGCTTTACCCTTATCAAACCGAATTGAACCTATGACACTTTTAAACTAGTGATTGGTTGACCTACATTCTAGACTTTAGTCTTGCATGATTCACCCTATCCAAAACCAAGACTCATGTTAATCTAGATGACCAAAAGATAGTATAAGGGAACGTGTTGTGGGTGAACCCTAATAGAGAATGGCATACAAATTTTGTATAGAGTACTTTAGCACCCGAAGTTTAGAGGTGACTTCACAAAGGTGTACAACTCATATCATGTTTGATGTTACACCTCAAACATTTAGAGAGATGATTAGCTTAATCAATATGTCAAAAAAAATTATGCAAGTTTTCTTGATGAAAATTTTGGGCATGACACTTTTCAAGCCCACATCGAACACCTTGAATACATTAGTAATAACACAAATCTGAAATCTATACTTAATCATATTATAAACCATTTTTTTTTCTCATGTATCATTTCCTATTAATCTAAGTATACACATATTAGGTATGGTCTTGTTTGTCTCCTCTAGTTTTGATTACTATGTTTTTTCCCTTTCTGAGTATGTATTTTCTTCTAGAACCTTATTTTTCCCTTATTTACATTGGAGTTTTAGACTTATCCATCCTATCACTTCTTTCATCATGTCCTCGCTCCATCATTATATTTATCATAATTTCAAACATGTCTTTATCAACATACTTGTTGTTCAACCCTCGATGCCCCGACTTGTAGTATGGGTCACATGGTATCTCTAACCCCCAATCTGTAAAATTCCCACCTTTTTTCTATTCTTTTCCAAAATTCATAGTGCATGTCATAATGTTATCAATGGATTATTTTTAGTGCCATAACTTTTTTTTGATGCCCAAATTTTTTACTAAGAAAATACAAGTTTTTTTTGGGTGTTTTAATATCAACATTATGCTTACTCATATCTCACTACTTGTGATAGTACAACCAACACACTCGATGATTAAAGAAAAATAAACCTAAGAGGGATTCACCACACAAGGTGAGAACCATTCCCAAGTTTTAAACTCATTTAGAACTTCACAAGGATACTATGTAAAATACATTTTATTCTTACTTCATACATGTACACCCCAAGCCATACTAGACACCCTACTCTTTGTGAGGATATTATGTTAACTATGTTTGAAAAATGATTACAATAAGGTATCTAACTTATATTTCATTAACTACCTCCTAGGTTTAAAACTTCTAAGGAGATTAAATATTAGTGTTGCAGTGTTAACACTACTTGCTTACAACTAAATTAAGTACTTGGATTTTTAGTTTTGAAAACCCCTAAAATATTTTTATGTCATCTAAATCTCCTACTTACCTTGGGAAGGATTAAGACAACATGTGAAATATTAACCATTCATTTAATATTAAAATGCATTATCATAATTATTCTCTTGACCATAACCTTTAATTAAAACTAATTAAATTATTTTATTAAAATAAAAAGGATCAATCTATTCACTTAAATCTTGTAACACTATACAAGATGAAATATCTTCACTATTTTAAGCTCAATAGAAAACGTACCCTTAACCTTATTGATTAAATTTCTAACTCTTACACATGAACAATTTATATTTCAAGTGCATTAAATGGTTTCCACAATAACATTCAAATTCAAACCTATAAACCAACAAAATACATAGATTTAGAGTTTTGACTCTTTACATTAGTTAAACCCACATCATGATTATGATTTCCATATTGATTAAATTAAAAAATCATAAATACCATCTAAGCACCAAGCATCATATGTCATACCAAGTTTTCATAGGCCACTTACAATAATAATTATAGTACAAAAGGATTTAAGCATTTTATAATTACTAGCAATTGAGTTTATCTTATTCTATTGTCTTATTTTATTTTTGAATTAAAGTGGGTGACATTTGTTTTAAGAAAATAGTTTGGAATCTATCCTAAGTTGGGTAACTTCAAAAATAACCTATGAGTTATACCCATGATCTTGGGGAGTCCCAAATCCAAAACCTTATAAAATTTATTATAAGGTATTTTATGCCCACAAGGTGGGCATCCACCTTCCCTAACCTTAATTTTCTCCAATCCACGGTTTATCATTTGCTTTGAATCTCCTTTGTCATGCATGCAACAAGGATGAAGTACCCAAAAATATAAGGCTTTTGGTGGTCAAGAGGAGAGATGGGAAGGGGGTCACTTTACAAGGAGGGGGTAAAGCCTGGTTTGGCCCCAAATTTTATTAGCTAGAAATATGGAGGTTTTAAGACTCTAGAAAGCACACTTGTAATCTGTTGTTTTCTCACAACCTGGCGAGCATGGTTAGTAGCGACAAGCATAAGAATCAACATTGTTTTATTGGAATAATCATTGTTTGCTAGTTTGCTAAATATCTCCCCTTCTTTTTTTTAATATGTCTCTTTCTTTTTACATATTCACAGATTACAAAGATTTGCATTATTAAACCTAGGCTTTATTTGCATTGTTGTTCAACAACATACAATATATTTATATCAATGCATTTTGTTTGATTTAAGTTTGTTTTATTGATTCCCTTATATAAATACTATTAAAAAATATATCTATCTATTTCTATGTTATTGTGCTATCAGTCAAAGGAAAACAAGAAATAAATTTTGTTTTATTTATTTTTATTCATAATACACAGTATAGCTGCATGAATTATATTAATAACAAAAAAATTACATCATTTTTGGCCCAACTTGAAACTGATAAAATTCGAATGGCACGGAGTGTCTACAGCCGTCCTTACAAAATTTCCAAAAACATACCAAAATTCCACCACTAACTTCATGGCATAGACAAAACATCGACCAAAACTATACAAAAATAACCCACCTGTAGCCACCCATCATTCTTCTTCATCATAAAACCTAGTGGATTCCACTAGGTTAGCAAATGCCCGACACCACTTGAAGCCTTCTATCTCGTTCAAACCTAGTTGTTTGCACAAAAATTTGTAACATATTGTTGCCCATCTCATGTGGCACTCCAAACCTTTTGCTTTCATGTCCATGATGAAGGGAAGCCACTCCACCTCTACGCCCTGCAGGAACATCCTATCGATGTTGTCCAATAGTGGAATTCCCACTCCCAGTTGTGCCACCGCCACCACATCTACGTCATCAACCATAATTATTGCCTTGAAGACCATCCTAAGCAAAATCAAATACCTCAACTTTGGTAGATTTAGGTCTGGCATTAACACTAGAAAAATTGAGGCAATATCTAAGTTTGCTCTTGTCCGATTGTTGGAGAAGAAAAACTTTTACCCAATCACCATCCTCACCACTTCCAAACACAGCATATGTTTGTTCAAGCAAATCTTCTCGAGCCTTTGATCCATGATGAAACCAGAGAAATCCAATTGCTTCTTTGAGCAACGTAACTTTATCCAAGTGTCCATTGTTAAGGCTCTACTCAATTCTTGATGCTTCATCCCTTAATATAGCTACTTTGCTTTGAGACAATCAAAGAGCCAACTCTCTTCATTAATTCGATCAGCCTCCAATCTAACTACCCCTTATTTCCATACAACTCCCTTGAGGAGGCATTCAATTTTCCTCAGCATGGATGTACTTTAGTTTCCAAGTGTTTTCTCTTGGAAAGGCCTTGTCGTATGCTTTCATCATTACCCTTTCACTAGGATCTCCTCCCTAGTCTAGTTTTCCTATTCTGATGCCACCAAATTTGGAAAATTAACTCTGCAACCACCAATATTGAATGCATTTAATATTTAAGTGCCTCAATGTAGATATGGCTCATGCAGATGATCTCATTTGCAACTCTGATGAAGAAAGAAAATTCCCTAGTGTCAGGGCATGTCAAATAATCTCTCCTCGGGAATTCTTACGGCCATATAGATGGGTTGCCATGTTGGTGAATATGATGTCAAAATCTGCATCATCATCCTCCTTTGGGTTTTCCATGAGCCCAATCTAGCCACCTAGCACATACAAATTTTCTCCTCTGGTACTTGGGCAACAACCTCATCCATCCCTCACTCCTTCATTTGCTAGTGCATCTGCTTCTTTATTTCCTTCCCTGTAGATGTGATTTATTGAGTAACCTTCAAAGGATTTCATCAGTTCCAATGCCTTAGCAAGGAGGGCCCTGAGCTTCTATTTGGGAGTGGATTCACATCCAAGGGCATTAATTAAAAATGTTGAATCACCTTCTATTGCAATTCTGGTCAGCCCTAGTTCCTTGTAGAGATTCATTCCATGTGTCATCGCTAGAAACTCGACTTCATTGTTCATGCCTTCAGGAAATCTCTTTGTTGAGGATGCAACTATATTTCCTTGCCAATCCTTGATGATGCATCCTGCCCCCGATGGTCCTAGATTTCCCTTGGAAGCCCCATCGAAATTCAACTTATGCCATCCCTATGGGGGAGGGGACCAAACCACTGAGGCTTGATCCAACTTTGATTCCTTTCCACCCTTCCCAACCCAAGGTGGGATCCAGAGTGAGGGCCACGCTGCATGAAGCTTCGCATCCCACTCTGAGAAAGATTTGTCTTTTTCCCCTTTCTGGGCCAATTTAGCATTCAAATTCTCTATTAGACTAGCCTCAATTTTTTTGATGAGGGAGACTGAGCTCATCTTCTTGTCCTGGAATATTTGCCTATTCCTCTCCTTCCACAACTCCCACACCATGATTGATGAACTAAGAATCCAAATGTCTCCAAACACTGAGCTCCTCTTTAGTGATGGCCAAGATCAAAACTAGCTGAGTAAGTCTACAGGAAAAACACATGCCCATCCAATCCTTGCGCACAACCAACGCCAACATTCATGTGCATACTAACATCCCAAAAGAAGATGATTAGAAGTTTCATCTGCCTCTTCACACAAAGCGCATCTAGAGGGGCCCTGGAAGCCTAAGCGGGAAAAATTTTCTGCAGTAAGGATCTTGTTATGTATTGCAGCCCATGCGAATGTTCCTGCTTTACGAAGGAAAACAATACTCCAACATAGATGTAGGGGAAAACTGTTAATGGCTCTCCCATTCTCATTGTATAACATACTATACCCATCTCTTGTATTATAGCTTCCTATCTTGGATCCTACCCACATTAGAGTGTCACTTCCCCTCCTCAATGAAAGAAATCTATTTTTCAGGGCTTCTGAGAGTATCTGCACCTCCCTAGGAGGTAGATTGAGAGCTGAAAAATCCCTCCACTTCCAACCAAGAACATAACTACTTACATCTGGGATGATGTAGTCTTTTACTTTCTCACCCCACAAGTTCTTTGGTGCTTGATTTACCTCCCCTACCTCAATTATGCTATCCAAACTAGGGAGGCCTACCCAAGAGTCTTCCTAGAATAAGGCCTTGCTCCCATCCAAAACATCCTAAGACAAAAAGTCACAAATGATTGGTCTGCATTTTTGCATGAAGTTCCATATCTGGGATCTAGAAGGAGGATTGGAATTTTTTAGGATGTCCCCATTGTTATCATTATTTACATACTTATGTTGCAGAATTATCACCCACTTGCTCTGAAGCTCACAGTGCATTTTCCAAACTAATTTTTCCCCCAAGGCTTTGTTCTGCATTTCAAAAAATTTGAAACCCAACCCGCCATCTTCCTTGGTTCTGCATAGTTTCTCCTAGGAAATCAATGCAATTTTCCTTTTCTCCTCATTCCCCTGCCAAAATAATTGTCTGAATGTTCTTGTTAGTTTGGTTGCACATCCACTTGGAATGCAAAGGACCCACATTAGATATATCGGGAGAGCTAAGAGGAAATATTTGATTAATGTGATTCTGACGGACCAAGTCAACCATTTTTCCTTCCATGAGTGCACCTTTGAGTTTGCTTTGAGGTTTAGTGGGTCCCAAAGACCAGTTGACCTTAGCCCCTTTGCTAGAGGAATGCCTAGATATGTGAATGGGAGCTCACCTTTTTTGAATCCTAGCACCCTTAATATCTCATGTTCCTTCTACACTAGTGTGTTGAAGAAGAAGACTTTTGACTTCCTTTCATTGACTTCCTAACCTGAAGCTTTGGCATATTTCTTGAGGATTGAGTGCAAAAAAAAACTTCTTTTCTTTTTTTTGCCCCCATTAAATTTGTATCATCAACAAATTGTGAATGGGAGACTGCCCGAATGCCACTTATCACCTTTATGCCCTTTATCTGAGATAAGCTGATGCCTTGGGAAATGGCTCTTCCCAATTCCTTGGCCATTAAAATGTATAGAAAGGGGGAGATTGGATCTCCTTGCCTAAGTCCCCTAGACACCTCAAAAAAACCTTTAGGCGACCCATTAACAAGAATCAAAAATATGGGGGTGGATATACAATTATATACCCAATTTAGCCATCTCTTATTGAAGCCGAAAGTTTCAAGAACTTTGATAAGAAATCTCCAGTCCACTGTGTCATAGGCCTTCCTTATGTCTAGTTTGATGATCATCCCCGCCTATTTTTTTGTTGTAATGAATGAATTATTCTTAGACAATAATTATTCCATCAATTATTTCCCTTCCTCGAACAAAACCCTTTTTCTCTTCAGTTATTACTGTTGGAATAATGAGTTTTAGCTTGTTTTCCATAGCCTTTCTCATCACCTTGTATATGGTGTTACATAGGGAAATCAGCCCGTAGTCATCTAGTGAGTTCAAAACCTCTTTCTTGGGGATCAAGGCTAGAAAAGTGTTGTTAACCTCCTTAAGTAGGTAGCCATAATTCCACGAGGCCTCAATTGCCTCCACCAACTCATCACCAATCAATCCCCAAATTTTTTGAAAGAAGTCGACTGGGAGACCATCTAGCCCAGGGGCCTTTTCTAGATGCAACTAAAAGAGCACCACTTTTATGTCCTCTTTTGTGAATTTCTAATTGAGAATTTTATTCTGATCCTCAGAGACCAACTTAGGGATGCCCTTTAAGAGTTCCTGTTGCTGACACAAGTTTGAGCCCTCACTATTGTTGAGTAGATTATTAAAGTATCTCACCACTTTTGCTACTATTTTCCTAGGCTCCTCCACAGTAGATCCATCTGAGCATCTAAGACTTGTGATTCTATTTACACTTCTTCACTACCTTGTGCTATTGTGGAAGAATTTGGTATTTATGTCCCCTTCTTTAAGCCAAACCTCCCTAGATTTCTGTCTCCAAAATATTTCTTCTTTGGCCAAGATTTCCTCATACTTCCCTAGAAGCTCTTTTTCTTTGTAATAGCTTTGAAGGTTTAAGCCATTCTGCATTATGTCTTCCTCCACTTCTTGAAGATCTCCTTCAATGCTCTCCTTTGATTCAAAAATGTTTTTGAAGCAGTTCCAATTCTAGTCCTTTATTTTCTACTTAAGCCACTTCAATTTGGTTACCAAGCATAACATCTTAGATCCCTTGACTTGTATTTTTGTCCACCATTTCTCTACAAGATCAGGGAAGGATGGATCTTTAAGCCACATGTTTTCAAATTTGAAGGGCAAGCGCATTGGGCTTCTATCCTCTTGTATTTCCAACTGAACTGGTAGGTGATCTGACCTTGCGCTGGGAGAAATGGTGGCCTCAAATGTACACTAGAAGCTATCCAAGCCTCCCCAGAATAAAAATCTATCCATTTTTTCTACTATCATCCAAGGACCCACCCTCTTATTTGTCCAAGTGTAGACACCATTCTTGAAGTCTATATTCAACAATTGATTCCTTATAATCCAATCTCTAAAATCCTTTTAGGATTGATTTCCTCTGGGTATACCTCCCATTTTATCCTTGTCTTCTAATACTACATTGAAATCTCCCCCCAATATAAAATTTTCTCTAGACATTTCCTTTAAAAATTCTTCGATTTCTTGCCACAGGCCACACTTTCTTATGCATGAATTGGGGCCATAGACATTGATGAGGCTGAATTTGAGTTTAGATTAAATACTTCACACTTTGCAACATTGCCAACAGGATCTTTCTGAAAGTATCTCCACCTACTCCATGCTAGGCTTCCAAAAGATCACTAGACCCCCCGAAGCTCTACTAACTTGAACTCCTTCACCATCCCAGCCTACAATCTTTTTCTTTAGAATCACTAGGTCATCCTTGCTCAATTTTGTTTCCTGTAACAACACTATATCCTCCTTGTTCAAAACAATCCTTCTCTTGACCAGGCATTGTTTGTTAGGGGCGTTTAGGCCCTTAACATTCCATGAAAGCAACCTCATGGTGACCCAAGAAGAGGGGTGCTCTTCCCCATATTCAATAATGTTGTGAGTTTTTGTTGCCCCTCTACATCTCCTGCCAACATGATTAGCTCTTGCGCTGATTTCCTTCCTCTAGATTTTCCTTTTCCATGATCTGGTTTGGCCTTTGAGGATGTGCATTGTTTAACCCCCAAATTCCCTTTGGGAGGAACCTCTTCCAATTCATCCTCTAATTTTGTTGCGGCTGCCAACATCAATTGTTGGGCCAGAGGGAGCTTTGACCCCATTAGATTGTCCTCAAGCTCTTCCTCTGCATTGCTTTGAGGATATACCACCGACTAGTTGGCCCCTTCATCTCTCATGGCTAACTATAGTGCACTTTCGTCTATATCCTTCACTATGTCTGATCTCTCATCTTTTGACCCTTTCCCTATTCATGCTTCCTTTGATGCATTTTGGGGCACCGAAATCCTGTCTTGGTCATGGCTTCCAACCTCCTCATTTCCCCCTTGGCTTGAGATAGCCTTAATATTTTCATAGATCTCTCTCTCTATAGGTATTTTGTTTCCTTCATTAAGTTTCTCAATTCTTTGAGGCAATCCATTCCTCCCTTCAGGTTCATCTCCCTTCCTTCTTTCATTTTCAAAAACTCTGTAGAGATCGATCGAATCAGTGACATTGTCCTTGTCTGCTCCTTTGACGCCTCCACATTCATCAATTCCATGGTATTTGGGTGTTGAGGAAGGCTTCTTCCAAACCATTCCTCATCCATAGTTAGGTCCATCACCTTCCCTATTCCTTTTGAATAGCTTTCAATGTATCCTTTACTCAAGATACAACTACCCCCTTTTGAGTCCACCGTTATCTTTTGAAACCAATCTCCCTTCCTAGTAAGAATCTCCAAGTTATCCAAAAATATGAATTCCATGTTTATCTCCACCAAGATTTTGGTTGAGATAGATTTTCCTTTCAAAAATTCTTCTTCAATGCCTATAAAGGTTCCTAGGGCACTTCCAATCTTCTCTAGGGTTTCTTTGCTCTAGTACTATGAGGGAACATTTTCCAAATTTATCCAGTACATATAATATTTCGGTTTATGTAGCCCTGGGTTAAAATTTGACTCCCAATCTATCTTATAAAAGAAAAAACCCTTAAAAAAATGGGCTCACCGTGTAATATTCTTTCTTTAGTTCCCCCATCTTCACATTCTAATAGAATAAAATTCTCAACTAGGGATTTAGCTCTTACCCATCATTCGAATTGGTCGACTAGATAGTCGATGATATCCTTACTTGATGCCTCCTTTCCAGTCCACTTGAAAATCATGCCACAGTTCTTCAAGTAATCCCACTAAGGTTGAAGATAGTTGTTCGAGATCGATAATATCTTACTTCTCCGATCCGATGGGGTGAAGGGATTTTTAGTCTGAGCAGCCAGCTTCGGAACCCATACCTTGGAAACCCTATTTAGGCCTCCCCTTCCATAATTACTTCTAGGGATGGTGTTCTGTTGGTGTCTCTAGGCTCTCCAATGATTTCTTTTAGCACCCTCCTTTGTCTGAAATGGGGGTTTTCTAGTTTGCCATTTCCCTGACCACCCATACCTGTTTGACGGGTTCTGACCTGGTCTCCAAGCTTGGTTCTGATTCCCTTGGGTTTGAAAACCTACCTCCACATGTCTTCCATTCTCTCAGGCGCCACCTATCTGTCAATTTTTCTACTTCCTCCTCCATCCGTTAGAGTTCTACTATCTTCACACAAAATTTTGTGCCTGATTTCGCTCTTGTTGTCACTCCATTTTCCTTAAAGTTTTTAAAATTTGTTTTATTTTTACATAACATGAATGTGTGTATATTTCTTTTGTTTTAAATACTTAAAAAAATCATTAAAACATTTTTTTAGAGGTTGTAGTGGGGGTGTATGGTGCCTCCCCCATAGGGAAGTTGTGGGCCTCCCACAAAGGTCCACGAACCTCCCTGTGGGCTTCAGTCCAAAGGGGGCAATGACCCCTTGGGAGCTCGACTCCTTTAGGGAAACAGGCAGAAGGGATAAACCTTGTTTTCCGCTATTATATATATAATATAATATATATATATATAATATGTGATTAATTAATAATCTCTTCCCTTTTTTTGAAATATATATAAATCTTTCATATTTTTTCAAATACATTTCAAAAGGGAAATGAAATATATATACTTTCTTTATGTTTACAAATTAATATATAGGACCAACTCTATTTTTTGTTATCAATAAAATGCATTTAGAAGGATGAATCTTGCAATGACTATTCAACACGAGCTTATATTTTTTTAATCAAGATTATTAGTTGGACAATTATCTTTAGAAACCTACATTATATTTTCCCAAAGATATATTCTTTTATTTGATTGTTTTATATAAAAAAAAGAAAATATTACATTTTTCCTAATCTAAAAATAGTTGAACTAACTTTATTTTATATTTCTCTCTAATCAAATAGAGGTAACTTTAGTCAATTTGTAATGTACTTATTTAAACTCTCATTTATTACTCTAACAAATGTTACACATTGTTTTTTTCTTTGAGGGTTTTGTTTTTAAAAAGATGGACTCTAATGTATATAAATTTCTAAATTGTATTGATGCTTAACATCTCCATTTATAAATAAAATGAAATGAAAAATAAAAATGATATGATTATATATATATATATATATATATATATATATATATATATATATATATATATATATATATATATCTTTCACAAATACTCTTTTCAATGCACTCTTATTCCATATACCCATATAATCCTCCATACTTCAACCTTTCTTCTTTGTCACTTAAATGGCCCTATTATTTGTTATTCATTACCAAGGAAACTATAAAGAAGCATATAAACCTCCATGGAGGTCTTGGCTCCAATATTACTCTAAATCACAATGCAAGAGATAAAATTATAAATCATGCCAATAAATAAAGCTTGCTATATTCCATAATTATTTTCTTCTTTATAACAAGATATAAAATCCACTCCTTAAACTTGCAATGTTATAATAATATTTAGGAAATAAATGATTAACATGCCAACCAGGGAAAACTTACTCTCCACCTTACCATAAATGGCATCATGAAGCCTCATAGGGTTCTAGCCATTCCCTCAAGCAAGGAGAAACCGTAGTTAAACCCATTAAATTTTAATAGATCCCAATTCATACATAACAAGGAAAGCTAAAGAATCACAATCACAACGAACTCACATAACTCCTCAAGTTTCACATAATATTTGAGATATTAACTCACTCAAAAACACAATCCAACTATTTTCACACTAACATACCCTATAATGAACTACACAATAACAACACACTTTTACAATATTTAAACAAAAGATAAAGGGAGTAGGGGAACTTATCTTTCTACACAACTTGTAGGAAAAATTTGTTAGCAATAGGTGTTTTCATTGATGTCAACTCAATATTTAGTTGATGTCAAATGTGATGATGTAGTATGTACATTCTCCGGAGATAGTTGTTATGATGCAATATTAGTTGGGGCAAGTCTACAAAGCTGCATGGGGAAGAATAATGTTCAACATGGTAACTAAGTGTGATGTAGAGGATGATACTCATGTGTTCAAATATACACACAATGTATTTACATTGATATCATCTCAGATTGATGTACCACATATAGAGTTAAGTTGAAGAAGTTTTGCTAGCACTCACAGGGATGACTCTAAGGTAGGGCCATGGTATGTTGATCTGCATTCTTCCACGGTGAAGTATCTTATCTTATGGTTCTGAAGGAAATTTGATTGAGTTTTGAAGGTGACACATCCAAGAAATCAAGCTATCAAACCTTCTACAATTAAATTTACAAATAACAATGTTTCGGTATGTTCTCTAGTAGAGTACTATGTTGTAGAAGGCTTACTGGACTGATCTGCATTCCTTCGGATTTGAATTATTGGTCTTATAGTTCTATGAACATATTCTTTGGTGTTCATGACATACTACTTAGCAATATCAAGTGTTGTGATGGTCTACAAGTTCAGTTTTTGAATGACAGGTTGCCACAATTTGTCTATGTTGCACTGTTTCAGTTTATTCTGTGGGTTTCTCCTCTTGTGCCAACATTTTATGATCAAATACTTAAGGAAAAGATTAAATGAATATTTTTTATGGTCTGCAACACCTACATCTTAGTCTTCATGATGTTTTTGGTACCTCGCCAACTGTGTGAAGTCAAATAGTGAGAGTATTGATGGTATTAATACTATTTGGTCCAAGATGACTTGTTTCATTCTTTGCAGTTGATCCTGATCAATTAATCTTATCTTGAAGAATGTGTTGTGATACATTTGGGCCTCAACATAGCGTTTGATGATCCACAACTAAATCTCTTTGATTTTGGATGTGTTTTGGAGCTGACCCATACAATATCAATTATTTCATCCAATGGTCATCTCAGAGCCGACTTAATTGGTGTTTTGTGCTATTGCAGAGGACATATATAGATCAAATTCCTCTGTGAAGGTAGTGATTGATAGTGATTCAAAATGAAGTAGAATGAAAGAGATGAAGTGTCTAAAATCAATTTGAAGGGAAAATTGTGTGAAATAGTAACTGCAGCTTCAACATATGTCAGATGCTTCCCCAAAGAAGTGCATAATCAGTTTTCTCATCATATTCTTTATGTATCCTACTCTAAGATAGTGAGTCTCATCAATTCCTTTTGTATCTTGCTCTAAGGTTGTATACCTTAGTCTTCAAGTCCATAGGCAATGATCCTTAAACATTGTAATTCTTGTTAGCAATGAGCTACATATATTATGAGTTAATCCTCACTATGGTTTTTCCCTCATTGTTTTTTCCATGTAAAAATATTGGTGTCTTCATGTGATGGATGTGTTATTTTTCTGTTCTTTTCAATTATGTGATGTTTTTTTAAATTTGGAAATGAAAATGGTTAGATTTTAAGATATGTTGATTCACCTCCCATATCAGCACATCATTGTGGTTAACAATTGGTATCAAATCCAAGTGCCTTGAGAAGCTTAACAACTAAGGTTGATCCTACTCTTGAACACATGGGTTCCATTGTAAAAATCAATGACATATTTATGTTAGAACCAAATCTTGTATCAATGGAACTTGAAGGTTGGGACATCAATCCAAAAGATTGTGAAGTAGATTTTGAAGGAGAACTCTAGTCTGCTCTTGAAGATCTGGATAAGGAGGATTACAAAATATCAAATATGAAGCATGCTGGAAAATTCAAAAGAGAAAATTGACAAATTGAAGGAAAAATATAAAGAATCAAAGGAAGAAATTAGCAAACTGAAATCTCAAATAGAAGGTGGACGTGAATGTGAAATGAAATCCAAAGGAGCTAAATATTTTATTTTGAGTTTAAAAATAAAAGATGAAGAAGGAAAAAGGATTGAGGACTACCTAAATACCAAGCTCAATGACAAAAGTGTTGAATTATTAAAGCTTGAGGAAGAGATTGTACTCCTGAGAAAATAACTTGAAAAAGCTAAAGAACAAATTGAAAAAGGTCTAAAACTGAGAGGAGGCTCTAAAATTCTTGATGAGTTAATTAACTCTCAAAAACCCTCAAAAGAAAAAACCTGACTTGGTTTTGAAAAAGGAAAAAGTCCTACGGTTAATGAATTTGCAAACTTGTATGATAACTTCAAAGATGAAGGACAATCTAAGATAAGGGAGGAGAAAGCTTGCACAAAAAATCCTAAGGAAACATCCTCTGAATATACAAAGACAAATCATAATAGAAAAAAGGAAGAAGGATTCATTCCTATTTGAGGCAAAAAGAACTTCAAGAAGCCTAATCCTAAACAAGCTACTCCCACAAAGTTCAATGGTAATTGTTATACTTGTAATAAGTTTAGTCATAAGGCAGTTGAATGCAGAAGCAAGATGAGTCAAAACTCTTTCAGCCCTTCAAGGTACAATGCTATGAATACTCAATTATTTTATGATTAGTGTTATGCTTTTAACAAACTTGGCCACAAAGCTAATGAATGTAGAAGTAAGGTAATAAGAAATAATGCTATGAAATCTCAATCCTTCTATGGCTACTGCTACACATGCACAAGTCGGTCATAAGGCTGTTGATTGCAGATCGAGAAGAAACATTTTTTTTTTGCAAGCTAGTATCATCTACTACAACTACAATAAACCATGACACATTGAAAAAATTTGTAAGGGAAAGAGTGTTTAAGATCTTTTTTTCTTCAAAAGAGGCCTATGATCAGTCAAAAAAAGAAGGATATGAACGAAGTTTGGCAGAAGAAGGATGGAAATGAAGGGAAGAATGAATATGTACCTCAGCATGGTGCAAATGAGTCTTTCGATAACTAGAGAGAATGCATTAACTCAAGGGGAGTTGCAATTGTAGACTTGTCAAACCCCTAAAATGCATGAGATATTGAAGCCTTCAATATGATGGTGAATAGTGATATGACTTTGGTTGGTCATGGTTCTAGAGAAAATACACCTTATGCGGAAGTATCTTGAAATATTGTGTAGTTTTGTGATTTCACAAACAACAAAAAGCTACTAATTTCAAGAACCAAGAAAGGAATTTAATGTGAAACAATTAGGGTTGATATGAAGCATATTTAATCTCAAGTTAATCACAATTGATTTTATTCAAAAAAATATCATGTGTGTGCTAAATCTGAGGAAGTGAAGAAGGTGTTTATGCAAACCCTAACAAGCAAAATCACAGGTATTTCTCTAGTTTACGTGAAAAACCCTAGTGATATCATGGCTACACCAATTTTCATTGATGTTTTTGAAAGTCCAAGACCAAAATTCAAGAAACATTCACACAAATTTTTGGAAACTGACAAGGATGGATTATTGTCCCACGTTCCTATCAATATACTGCATTCTGATGATGTCCACATCTGCATTCATTCAAATTTGGGTGAATACAACCATTTGAAGATGGAAGAGTTTAGATTCAATCATCTCATGGGTGATGATTTTCAGTTGAAGCCTGAATATGTGAATGTGGAACTAAAAGGATTAGACGTGTGGAAGGGTTTTCCAAACTTTTTCTATGAAGATGAATGTGTCAAAATTGCTTTAAGTCAAATTCACAAGGATATCTTTTGGCTTGATCAACCCTATCTAATCACAAAGGAATCTATCAGGGTTGTGACTAGTTCATGCTCCTTCAGACTTGTTCCTACACTGAAATCTATCAAGAATGAAGAAGTTATGAGGCTCATCGAAGCTAAATATGATAAAAGGGCACTCATTGTGGGTGACATAACAGACTTAGGATTCTGTTATCTAACAATGGGCATTGCATACAAGATATACTACTCAAATAGAGAAGGCTCTACTACCACCACCATAATTCATACAACACATTTGATGGTGAAGGAGGGAAAAGACTTTGTTCTCTGTGAGCTTATGCAACAACAGCTATTGGATAATCTACACAAAACAAAGGAAACAAGGTACGACTTCTAGTATGGCTCTCTGATAATTTATCTTATGTTCTATTTCATGAATGAATTACCAAGTATGAAGAATGTGGTTTGGAGAAGGGACATTCCTATATCACATCGGATTAGGGAATACATGCATAAGTTTTTAGACACCAATCAATGTAATACAATATTTTGGGGTTTCTTTAAAACCTTCCAAAATGAAATGTAGAGGGACAAGATACCCTCTCAAGTTATAGAAAGGTACAAGGATGTGATCAACTTCATGTTTGATAAAGATAATTGTTACATGGAAGTAGTTGAACCAAGGACTTCCTAGATTACAAGGCTGCCTTATGAACTTTTTTAGAGAAAACTAGATTGCATATGCTAAAATATTTCTCAGCAAACCCAAGGATACCACAGTTGAGAGATTTGGTACCCATTATGAAATAAATGAAAAGCAAGTGAAAAAGAATGCAGAAGAAAGTAGGAAAGATGATGTCAGAGTTAAAGAGAGTGATTGATATTACCAAGGGTTATGTGGATGTACATCACAAGCCTCCACCACCACTCCACAAGGACCAAGGAGATCAAGAAGATCTATCCTCGCTAATGTTAAAACTTCCATACTTGATCAATCATCTCCTAGCAGAAAAAGAGCCACTAGACTAATGTTTCAGCAAAAGATAAGACTATTGAAAGAAAGAAGCCAAGACCTAAGCAAAAAAAAAAAGGGAAAAGTTTACTCCAGTAAATGTGGATGATGATGAGGAAGATGATGAAGAAGAATTGAAATCCTACATGTTGAAGAGGAGGAAGAAGAGTACAAAAAAACAAGAAGAAGATATATCCATGGAAAAATAAATTGAAGAAGAAACAATGAAATCTCCTCCAAAAACATCTAAACATGAGCCTCTACAACTTGGGGCTACTATCAATGCAATTATAGAGCATGACACACTAAAAGAGGTCATTGTACTTTATGATAAAATGGGCCCTACTAACAAACCCACAATTAAGAAAGCAATAATCATGTATATGAGAAGCTTCAATATGGCTCTAAATGAAATCATTGATCAACTTCTAGCAAGCTTGGTAGATGTGTTGAGAAACAAAAGGAATGAAGCTATTGTAGAAGAAGCAAGGATGATGCAACATGCATTATAAAAGGCCGATGTATCCATCTCTCATGAAGAAAGGGTCAAATTATCTCAATATCAAGCACAAGAATTTAAAATCAAACAAAGAATAAATATTCTAATGGGGAATGATAAAGAAGAAATAAAAATGATGGAGAATGAAATTGAAGAAAAGACTGCAAATTTTTTGGAAGGATTAAAGAATATTGAAATCATTTGTGATCAAGCCCCTCTGGATACTTCAAATATACTTGATGTTTCTACTCATGACTTAGATACATTAACTTTTGAGGATAATATGATTAAAGATGATGTGGCAATTGAAAATATCAAACTAAATGAGGAGACTGCTCCTCTAGAGAATACAAGTGCACAAGATCCAAGGGATCAAAGTAAAATGAGTGTCTCACCTCTGGTGAACACTAAATCTGACAAAGAACATAATGTGTCTCCCATGGAGAAAGATGATAGAGAAATGGAAGAACTTTCTAGACAGAAAGGAGGAAAGGATGTTTTTAGTGTATACAAGGTGTAAGAAGTCTTTGGTATGGAGATAGAAAAAGAAGGGAAAGAAGAGGGGAAATAAAATATTGAGCAAAAGAAAGTTTAGTATTTAGAAGTAGAATAGTTGAGAAACAAGATGTTTCTATGGATAGAAGCCAAGGTTCTTCATCTACAGACTCTTTCAAATATTTTCTAGGGATACATATACATTTTCAACCTGTGGTGGTGCCACAACTTCTGCAAATTCAAACACATGAGGGATAAGTTGACTTGGAAAACATATCTCCCCTCCATAAGCTACAACTTGGTGATGCTTTTCATGCCTTCACAAGAAATACTACATGAACTTTTGCCAATTTTTGCCACAGCTCAATTGGTGGAGCTGGATGAACATTGTTATATCTTAAGGTGAAATTACAGATTATGTTTAAGTGTTGTTTGCATCATGTTCATTATTCGTCAAGTGACAGTTGTGCATTTAAAAGAAGAATAAGAATTTTAGAAGTGCCATTCAAATGTTCCAGATTTAAATGAAGTACATAATTGAGCATATAAACAACAGAGATTTTTAAATGCTTTCATTCATTTCATAAAGTGATTCATATTTACATAGCTTCATTTGATTGCAAGAATCCAAATGATATTACAACATTGCATTGAAATGCATTTTCTTTTCAAAATGAAAAGCATAAAATGAAATAAAATATCCACACAAGCCATGGATGTGACTATCACAGTGCATAACTAATAGCACACTACACTATGGAAGATGCAAAAGAAGAAATCACATAAGTAATGACATAATCATCATTTCCTGATTGGCCTATGGTCGACGCTGAAGTGGTGCACCTTTGTCTTCTCGAGCTCCGTTGACCTGTAAGAGGAAAGAGGGAGATGTTAGAGGCTCTGATTATGAAGATACCTACATGAATCACCAACAATGGTGTAGTCTGCTATCAATCATACACTGAAACAATCGAGTAGAGTGCAAAGAAATGAGTTGAAGGAGAAACATCATGATCATCATATCCTGTTTTATGCTAACATTGTTTGTTTCCTTGTGCAGGTATAGGGAAAATCACGATGTTGTTTATTATTTGAAGACCAAGCATGTGGAGAAAAATGGGCTCCCACAAGGGTAGAGCTCAGCATTCTGCCCTTATTCATTACAAGTGGGCTGATAAGAGATCGTATCATCTTATTCATCAAAGGAAATGATATACAATTGAAAGAGTAAAGCATAGTTATCTATCAAGCTATTAAACCAACTGTGCATTCATAACAATCAGGTGGATACTTTCTGAAAGCTACAGGTGAATAGTGAGTTTAGTTCACTCAATTAATTCAACTGAGTACATTTATATCAAACATTTCCTATGGTTCACCTTCTGTGTTATTTGTTCATCATGATCATCTATCAAGTTCAGTTCATTAGTGTTCTTTCTCACAACCAAGGATAGTGAACAGGCATACATTATGCCTTAATGTTTTAATGTTCATCTTAGAGGAAAACAGATTTACGGAACAATTTGTTAAATGGAGCATAAAAATGCATGAAGAGTGCCAGGTTGAAGCCCAAGAGTATGAAGGGACAGATATTGCATTCAGATGGTAATGAACGATCAGTTCTAGTTTGACTAATAATACAATATAGCATTAGGAATTACAATGTGAAATGATTGTTCCAGAATGACAAGAAATGACAACAGTTTTTTAACAGAAGGTGTCTCTGAAGTGTTAATCATGCATTGAAATAATCAAGTAGGATGCAATCCTCAGAACTACAATGTTTCAGTTAACATTTCTGCATAAGTTCAAGAACAAAATCAAGAAGTCAATCATCCTGGGTTTCTTCAAGGAAAAAATCAATAAGGAGGCAGCATCAAAGTGGCCCGAGGAATATAGATGCCACTGTTCTATCAAGGTACTTGTGGTCACTAAGAAAAAATGAGCTCATAATAGTTCTCATTATCAAATGTGACGTGCAAAGACAGAAAGCAAGAGTTGATGTATGGTAGAGTTAAGAATCCAAAAAAAGAAATTTTTGTGTGCAAAGAAAACAACATGGGAGCAGTAATGCATGCAAATGTTCTTTCCTTCACAAAGAGACAAGTATAGGAATATGGAAATGACTCAATGAGGTATAATAAAATTACAGATGTAAGAAGGTTGCTAACAAACTTTCAGTTTTTTGTCATATCATGGTAGACCTGTGTAATGGAATGGCACAGATTGTTCTAAATTTCTAAATACCTATATGCTGATTATTGAAAATTCGAAAGCCAAAAGGAGTCAGGGTTGTGCACAGTAGTCAAAATATATAGTTCTTTTTTGTTTTCATGCACCCACATTGGGGTTCGCATTTATAATATAGAATCCTGTAAGTCACAAATGAGCTCATATGGTGAGGTTTCATAAATATGTTTCACAAAATGCAAAATAGGGGGATAGTTTGAGCCCAACTTTTCAAGGAATTAATGAACAACTTTTCTTCATTTTAAGCATTTTGGGGTTTTTGTTTTAAAGGGTGAGTTTTACCATTCTAGTAACGAATGGCATACCTAGTTTTTTTTGCAACTGAAAGTGCAAAAGAAATAATGGATCGAGCTAGTTTTCATATGAACATTAAGACAAATAGATACATTTCCAGCTTACCCATGCAAGGGTTTTCAACAGAATGTCAAAGTAAAGCACTAGCCATCATGGGTCGAGCTTATAAATTGAATGCACAATGAATATTTTTGTTTTCCATAAACCCACATTGGGGTTTGATTTTAAATACAGAAAAATACCACTTGCAGTGATAACCCATATGAGGATTGTATATGAAACAAAAGAATACACAGGTCGAGCTTTAGAGTGGAGAAAGCAGTTTTCATTCAAATCTCATCATACCCATGAAGGGGTTTGTTCTAAAATGCGAAGTTGGTAAAAAATTTCAACATGGGTCAAGCTCAAAGTGCCCAGAGGTTTCTTCACAAGATTTTCATGACCACGACTTATTAACCCATCTGGAGTCAAGTTCAAATTTGATGGCCGACTGAATATACCAGTAGTAAAGCAAATAAATTCAAAGATTCAATAAATTGCTATTATGGGTCGGACTCAGAAGTCTCCATACACCCAAAATCAGATGCATATGGTGCGGCCTGTACATGGCTATAAATCATAAGTGAAAGTTTTCAAGCTTTGTGAGCAAATGAAGTATACGCTTTAAACACAACTCACCATTTCATGCTCGCAGGAGAACACACAAGCCGTGGCCAGAACATTCACCATAGGCTCCAAACGTAAAATATTTCACCATGGTGGCCAAAGGAAGGCACAAAAACCCAAGCTCAAGACTCGAGCTCTCTTAAGTGAGCACAGAGAGGTATAGAAATGCATTAGAGGCTATCTTGGTCACGGCCACAAAGCCAAAATGAACTAAAATGAGAAGCCATAGAATCTATATTACCTTGTGCTCAGTAGAAAAATAGTAACCCTCAAGCAAGTTCTTTCATGAAAGCTCCAGACAAAGCCCGAGTTTGTGCATATCGGCCAAGAAGAACAAAGCACAGGAATGTAAAAGAAAGTCAGAGATAAGCATGAGCAGGTCGCGGCTTAAATGACCTTTCTTGTTCTTTCACTGAAGCAGTAAAGTCATAATAGTAAACAAATCAAGCTTACCCAGTCAAGTTTTGACTGTCAGAAGGAAAAAGTGAAGACTCTTGAGCACACGAGCTTAGATCGAGTTCAATCATGGTGGTGTGCTCTCTCAAGCAGAGCTCAATTTATTCTAAATGATGAGTGCAAAATGAAATCATTTTTAGGGTTTGACATCTTTTTCTCATGCCCTAATTCAAGCCAACTTTATGATTATCCAGAATATTCACAATGGTCAATAGCACATGGGAAATTCAAATTAGGGTGGTTTTGGATTGTGATTTATTCAAAGTCTGAAGCTAATGTTTGAAATGCCAAAAATTTATGTCTAGGTCGATATATTAAGTCTTTAGGGCTTGTATTTTTATTGACCCCTTGTGCCTTAGGAAATTTGGAGACTTAAATATCTTAATGTTATTATTTTTGAGAGAAAGCAATGAGAGTATGAATGTTGAATATCTTATGACCTGGGGGTGGATATTTCTTTGATCACTTAGGCTATTGTTGTATCTTCAAGAAAATCAATCATCTACTTAGGGTTTTTTGTTTTAATTGATTTTAGAGAAATCAATTAAGGATTTTGATAGGAGAATGATTTGCCATTGATATTTTTATGATTTTTTAAGAAAAATCAAAGCATTGTATTGGTGAGATAAGATGTAATTATTTTTGCAAAAGATTTTGCAATCTTTAATTGCAAAAATGGATGAATTGTAAAATTTGCAGTGATGTAAAGTAGAATCATAAAGCAATCCTTATAAATTGTTTTGTGATTTCTTGCTATTTTTAGAAGATTTTATTGACTTTTTCCTCTTGGTCAAGTTTGAGCTTTATCTTGGAGAGATAAGGTGTTTTTATGGCTTTTAAAGTAGATTCAACCTATTTTTAGAGGCTTTACAGTTTGATCATAAAAGCAGTGTGCTTTTTTCTGCTTTTATGCAGTTTTTGAGACAGTTTGAAGCTTTTTTCCTTGAGCTTCTTTGTGAGCTCGGATTAGGGTTTCTTGGAGAGTTATTTTAAAAAAAAAAAGAATTAGTCTTTTTCTTCTCCCCAGTTCATATTACAGTTTCTTGCTCTTAACACTTTGGAGCTTGTAAACTTTTGTACTCAGTTTTGAGAGTTTCACTCCTTGATCTAATTAAAAACAACATTCCTATCTCCAATTTTTGTTTCAAATTGCATTTTTAGTATGATATTGATGTTGTGATTCTGTTTATAGATCCTCTTTATGTCCTAAGTATTGCAAATCATCGATGCATCAAGTTCATTGTTGCAGGTTGCATGCTGTGTTTACTTCTAAACCTTCATGCAAATCAATTTTGCACTATCGTTCATGAGGGATTGTGAATTCATTGTTGTTTTTCTGAGGATTGCCTTGTGAGAGAAATATCATAGTGTTTTGTGAGAGAAATTATCAAAGTCATTGTTAAGTTTTGTGGATCATTTTAAGTCATAGGTTTTACTTTCAAGTTATCTTTTTATCCCTTTCCTCAGAAATATTTAGAATAGGATTGATCATTTGGAGAACCAGCTCACTCTGGAGATTCCTTCTTCATTCAGATCACCCATATCTGAAGAAGGTTTCCATGTTTCAATAGTTTGTTGAATCTTGCATTTAGCAGGGTGCAAATCTAATTGACAACAATTTTTGGCATGCCCAATGGGACTCTGAAAGCTATTTTCAGAGATTTTTTTTAATATTTTCAGTTTGTTGTTTGGTGTATGCAGCATATTTTCAGCCTTTTGGAGGCCATTACAATATACCTGGCGACTCCGGTTCTATTTTTGCATGGTAGTGCAGGCCGCACATGAGAAAGATACAGACAAGATAAAGTTATGCACCCTTCAAGTATCGCGAGTTGTCCCCATCACGAAGAAGAGGCAGGACAACAAGGAGGCTTTTTGAAGCACCCACGAGATCAAAGTCAACACCTCCTGTTTTCAGTTCTTTGGTGTTATCACCAGGAGTTCCAGTTCCAATCTCACAAGTACTGCTAATGGCAGCACCAAGGCAACACTTGTTCATGCCCTTCAATGGTGGTACCCCATTAAACATCATTCAGCATGATGACATACTAGTTGCAACCCTTAGAGGTCTACCATACTTCACCAGGGAGGATTTTACCACACCAGTCGAGCACATCCGGGACGTAGCCACGTTATGCTCAGTGCAGAATATCACGTAGGAGAATGTTGCGCTAAGGCTGTTAGCTACGTTGCTCAAAGGCAAAGCATTACAATGGTTTAGAGGTCTCACAACCAACTCAATCGCGACATGGGATGCATTAGGTAACGGCTTATACCAACATTTTCCTAATAAATCTGACAACTTTTCTTTATTAGAGCAACTGAGCACCATTCAAAGGGCACCACACGAGCACTTGGCTGACTTCAACTACCAATTTCGGAGAACCTGCGACAAGATTCCTGCAACGGTAAAACTTTTACCAGCACATGCTTTTTTGTTTTACTTAAAATATATTAATAGTAAAATTGCAGTCATGACTCAGTCTATGGGAGGGCTTACACTTCCTAACGCCTACAATATAGCCATTAACGTTGAAAACTGCCTCATCCAAGCTAGAGACATAGCTCCTAGACCTCCTATGCCTTTGTTTCCAGAAATACAGCCACCTATTCCTACTGTTGTACCTCCCTTAGTTGTTGTCCCGCCTGTTCCAGTGATAGGTTATCATAATACAGCCCAAGAAGTTGCTGCCCCAGCCCCAAATCAAGAGATGCAAGAGATTAAAAGCATATTAAAGACCTTTGGAATGATCTCGTGGCTATTAAAAATCATGTTGGCCAAGAACATAAACCTTATCAAGCTCCTTATCAATAAAACCAGCAAAATAAACCTGCTCTTCAAAATGATTATCAAGCCCAAAGAAGGAATTTTAACCAGAGGCCGTTCTAGCCATACAATTCGAACGCATCCAATTCGTCAAAGGAACTTGTGCCGCAAAATAATGTTGCCCAAGATTGTGATTGGTGTTATCCATGCAATCAGCCCCATAACCAATCAGCATGCGCCAATGGAATGATAAATCAGGCTTTAATGGTTCAAAATAGCTATGCTGGTTCAAAAAATGTTGCAGATCAGAATCAAGAACAACAAGATAACGTGGAAGTTTCCTTGCCAAACTGGCAGAGCTCCAAATTTTGTGGCATGAATGGCCAAAGTCAGCAAAATTCTCCTATCTCGGCTAATACTAGGTCAAAAAAGAGAGCTATGGATCTAGGACAACAAGCTGGAAATTCACAGCAGTAGCCTACAGATAGTAAGCAGCCTGTTTCATCAGATGTTAACGCTGCAGCACAGCCTAAAATGCAGATTCTGCAAAGAGGGCAAGAGATACCCAGCAAGGAGCAATCAAGGATGCATTCTCAGCCTTTGCAGAGGCAAAATGATGCTATTGTCACATAAAACTAGCAGAAGGTAAACTCTTCATCGTTTAATATTGTTGAGCATCTCAAGAAAACCACTGTCAACATGTCGATATTAGATGCTTTACACCTTCCAGGGCAGAAAGGTTTACTGCAGAGTGCTTTGGCTGAGTTGTCTATTTCTGACAACGCAAATCAAGGAGTTGTGAAGGTCATGCTGGCTAACGACTTGGAGGATAGAAATGAGCAGAAAGCAAAAGAGGTAAAGCCGCCTCTATTCTATTTAAGTCTGATCATTGGTGATAAAATTATTCACAACTGTATGGTTGATTTTGATGCCAATAGTTCAGTCATGCCTAAGAGTTTAGCTAATAAGCTAGGTCTTGTTTATGAGCCTAATCCTCAGAAAGGCGTAGTGCAATTAGATGGGTCTGCTGTTAAAACTGCTGGTATTATAAAAAAAATAGCTCTTACCTTGCACGCATCCCCAAGTTTTTCTATTCATCAGGACATACATGTCATTGACTTACCGTTGCACTTTGCCATTTGTCTCTCAAGGGATTTTACAGCCAAGTTGGGTGGGTTCCTATCTTCTTATTGGTCTCATTTTTTTTTTAGAACAAGGTATGGTACGAAAGTGACCATAAAGTCTGAGCCTCTCGCCAAAGACCATATCGAACCATACTCACCAAATCCTATAAACGCTAACCTCTACGCCACCTCTGCAATGGAGGAGCAAACCATGACCTCATACTGTAGCAACCATGTAGACAATATCAATCTAGATGAATGGGTTGCTGAAGATCACGAGCTTGATCCGTTTTAGCACACAGATGAGATAGGATTAGGAATCTATATGATTCGAGAGCCTAATTGTGATATGCCTAATCTTTGTAAAGAGGAAGAACCGTCTGTAGAAATAGGGAGTGAGCTTTGGAAGCTTTACTTCGATGGTTCGAGGAGCAGTGTTGGTGTCGGGGGTGGAGCTATGTTGGTATCACCCAAAGGAGATAAATACTTTTCAGCTTGCAGGTTTGTTTTCAGCTGTTCAAATAATCTAGCTGAGTATGAAGCGTTGGTGCATGGCCTTGAATGGTCCCACAAACGAGGTATTAAATGCTTGCAAGTTTATGGTGATTCAGAATTGATTGTAAATCAGATCAAAAATTTAAATGCTGCCAAGAATAATTTGCTTAAGAAATACAAGCATTGTGTATGGGATTTAATGGAGGATTTTGATGCTTTAATATCATGTCAATTCCTCGTAATCAAAATAAGCATGCTGATAGGCTCACTGCCATAGGAGCCCAGTTTGATATTCCCAAGGAGATTCACAAAGTAGAGGCACGTCAATACGTAAAAATAGTGGTCAAACCTTCTGTACCTAACAATAATGTGAGCTGGAAGGTTTTTGACAGCGATGAGCAAATCGTGAATTTCCTGATTGCTGAAGCTGAGTTTGCATATGGAAACTAGCAAAAATGGCAACAACAATATGATGACCAGATTGTGCAATTAAAGAGCAACAAGCTGCCAAAAGGATTGGTGACTTGGAATCTATGTTTAACTCAGATGACCAAGTGCGTAAGGACAAATGCAGCCTGACTGTTAAAGAGGAACATTATGCAGCCATTGAAATCTTCAAAGGAAAACCTCTCAAGCTGGGAAAGGTATGTAGTCAAGATGAGCAACAAGCATTTATTCTGTTATGTTAGAAATTTAGTGATATTTTTGCTTGGGAGTACAAGGATTTGAGAGGTTTTAATCCAAAACTAGCCCAACATACCATTGAGCTGGAACCCGATGCAAAACTAGTAAGGCAGAAACAAAGACCGCTTAATCCCAAATTAGAGCACCTTATGAAGGCTGAACTGAATAAGCTAATTGAGAGTGGTATTATTTTTCCTATCAAACACACCTCTTGGGTGTCAAATTTAGTGCCAGTCAGGAAGAAAAGTGGGGAAATCAGATTATGTGTCAATTTTTGAGATTTGAATAAAGCATCATTGAAGGACCATTACCCACTCCCTTCCATGGAGCAAATTTTACAAGTAGTTTCTGGTTCTGAAAAAATTTCTCTGCTAGATGGTTACTCAGGTTACAACCAGATTCTGGTGAAGCAAGAAGATCAGTTCAAGACAACGTTTACAACTAAGTGGGGCACGATGGCCTACAAGAAGATGCCTTTCAGCTTGTCCAACGCTGGAGCAACTTTTCAGCATGCGATGGATATGGCCTTTCACGGCCTCATGAACAAGTTCGTTCTGGTATACTTAGATAATGTTACTATTTTTTCCAGAAATGCTAACAAACACCTTGATCATTTGGAGTAGATCTTTCAGAGATGCAGAGAGTTCAGAGTGTCTCTCAATCTGAAGAAATGTATATTTTCAGTGCACGAAGGCAAATTGCTTGGACACATTGTTTCAAAGCAAGGTATTTCTATTGATCCTGAAAGAGTATCCGCAATTCTTGAATTACCATTACCAGCTCATAAGAAAGGCTTGCAAAGCTTTCTTGGAAGAATAAATTTCGTGAGGAGATTCATACCAAATATTGCAGCCTTGTTGCAGCCTCTCACTTCTATGTTTAAAAAGAATATGCAATTTAGTTGGACCAAGGAAGGCAAGAGGAGCTTTGAGCAGATTAAGGAAGCCCTCGCAGCCGCTCCTACTCTCATTAATCCAAACTTTGACAAAGACTTTATTGTGTATGCCTTTGGAGGAGTAGATACAGTTTCAGCCATGTTATTCCAAAAAAACAATGAAGGCTTGGAGCAGCTTGTTGCATTTTTCAGCCAAGTATTGTATGATTATGAGGTAAAATATTCTTTTGTTGAGAAGCATGTTTTTGTTGTTGTAAGAAGTTTAAAGAAATTCAGGCATTTGCTGTCCAACAGCAAGATTCATTTGTTGGTAGCTCATTCAACTGTTAAGGATTTTCTGCTTAACAAAGATATTAACGACAAGCATGTTGGTTGGATTACCAAAGTAATGGAGTTCGATGTTGATATAAAAGTAACCAAGCTCGTTAGAGGGAAAGGTTTGTGTGAACAGATTGTTGGAAATGAGGACAACTTAAAGGAGGTTGCAAATATAGAAACAGTGCTAAATAATGATGTTGCAGGTGTTGTTCTAGCATCTCCTGCTACTTGGTTGCAGCAAATGATGCATTATTTGCAAACTGGTGAGTGCCCTGAAGGCTTAGACAGAGCAAAACAAAGGTATTACAGATTACAATCCATTCCTTATGCAATCATTGATGGCATTCTTTATAGGAGAGATTTTCAAGGTATCTTATTGCGCTATATTCAGCCTAATCAAGTTGACAAGCTTTTAGCAGAGTTTCATGATGGACCTTCAGGAGGTCACTTTGCTACAAGAACAACAACTCTGAAAATTATGTGAGCTGGTTATTACTCGCTAGATTTGTTTAAAGACGCTATTGCTTGGGTTGGAAAATGTGATAAATGTGCTTTATTTGCTGGTAAACAGAGGCTTGTACCCTGCCCCTGCATCCAATTTAGGTAGAACAACCCTTTGCCAAGTGGGGCTTAGATTTTATTGTCCCTATTAATCCGCCTTCAAGCGCAGGTCATAAGTGGATTCTTACTGCCATAGATTATTTTACAAAATGGACCGAATCTATTGCTTTAAAGGAAGCAAACGAGACTTCAGTGCTTAATTTCTATCAAGATCTGAATTCCTCCAAATTTGAAGTATTGGTAGTTTGGTTTTGTGAACATGTTATTTGGTGTTCATGATATACCACTTAGCATTATCAAGTGTTGTGATGGTTTGCAAGTTCAATTTTTGAATGACAGCTTGCTACAGTCTGTCTCTGTTGCTCTATTTCAATTTATTTTGTGGGTTTCTCCTCTTGCACCAACATTTTATGATCAGATACTTAAGGAAAGGGTTGCATGAATATTTTGCATGATCTACAAAACCTACATCTTGGTTTGCATGATGTTTTTGGTACCTCCCCAGCTGTGTGAAGTCAAATAATGAGAGTATTGGTGGTATTAATACTATTTGGGTTGACATGACTTGTTTCATTCTCTGTGGTTGATACTGATCAATTAATCTTGTCAAGAAGAATGTGTTGTGATGAATTTGGGTCCCGACATAACGTTTGATGATTTGTAACTAAATCTCTTTGATTTTGGATGTGTTTTGGAGTCAACCCATACAATATAAATTGTTTCATCCAATGGTCATCTTGGAGCTCACTTAATTGGTGTTTTGTGCTATTACGAAGGACATATATAGAAGATAAAATTCCTTTGTGAAGGTTTTGATTGATAGTAATTCAAAATGAAGTAGAATGGAAGAGATAAAGCGTTTGAAATCAGTGTGAAGGGAAAATTATGCGAAATAGTGACTATAACTTCGACATATGTCAGATGCTTCCCCAAATCAATTCATAATCAATTTTCTCATCATATTCTTCATGTATCCTAATCTAAGATAGTGAGTCTCATTGGGTCCTTTTGTATCTTGCTCTAAGGTTGTATAACTTAGTCTGCAAGTCCATAGGTAGTGAGTCTTAAACATTCTAATTCTTGTTAGTAGTGAGCTACATATATTGTGTGTTTATCCTCATAGTGGTTTTTTCCTTCATTAGGTTTCCCACATAAAAAACTTGGTGTCCTCATGTGATGAATGTGTTCTTTTTTGTTCTTTTCAATTATGTGATGTGTTTTTAATCTACAAATGGAAATGGTTAGGTTTTTGTGAGATAAGAGGGATTCATTGCACACGAGTCTCTTCCTTCTCAAGAGATCACCAAGGAACAAACTGCCTTTATCCACCTCAGCATAAACAAAATGAAGAAATCATAAGGAAAATGTGCACAAGCTAACTTTTAGAGAAGACTACTTCAAATCTCAAGGGAGTGAAACTTCTAGATTTCTACCTCCTACAAAGGAGCTCTTAGCCAGAGGACAACAATGCAAATTTAGGACGCCAGCACAACGTGTTGTCATACAAATGGTACGCTGGCATCCTGAGCAATAGAAATCTCAAGAGATCGCCTGGGAAGAATAAGGTCTCACTTCCTAACTCAAATTTGAGTCCCACTAAACAATATAATCAAACAGAGAACATACACTTCAAGAAAAACACAAGGAGAACTTGGAGAAAACTTACCCTAAAGCTGACATTTGAGTCTTCACTCCAAGCTCCACTTCACAACCTACACACAAAAGAATGAGAGGAAACTGTTGGGGCTATATAGGGTTTTGCCTCAATCAAACCCCCATTTTGGTGTTCCCACCTCCACAGACAGTCGGATAGGAAAGGAGTGTAACCGAAATGGACAAAGCATGTGGTGAAAGAAAAACCCGCTTCAGGAGTAGAACTCACACCACTAAGTAGTAAATGAGAAAGTAAGTAGAAAAGAGTGAGAGAGAGAGCATTACCCATGGGTCTAAGTCCTCTCTTGAGCACACGAATGCACCGTTAAATGCTTGCTCGAGAGTTGTAGCTGTTGGAGGGACCTCAGTCTGGTAGAGCTTTGCTTGATGAAGTGTTGCTTGTCAAGGATGAAAGAAGTCTAAGAGTGAAGTTGAAGAGAGATTGAGTGAAAATGAAGTTGGACCCCCAAAATGAGAGCAAATGAGGGGTTTTGCTGCATGCAAGGGTGGCAAAGAGTTGTTACACCCAAAATCTTGAATGCCAAGACACATGTCAAGAGTCAAGATTCCCTATTTTAGACTCGAAAAACTGACAGGACACTAGCGCATCGTGTAGACGTCTGCACAACGCACATGCATCCAAGGCATCAATTTTCTAGAAATGTGTCGTTAGGATTTTGTTTCTTTGCCACTAGTCCACATGGAGCTAGAATTGTGAAATTTTGACCCATGGTATTTTTGTCATTAATGCTCTTAAGCGTTATAAATGCTAGGCAAAGTGCAAAAATGTGGAATTGCCCCTAGGTGCAATTTTGTGACATTACATTTTTCCCCCACATTAGTGGGCTTGATTTTGGGAAAAATTAGCCACACTAAAGTAGAGAAGAAAAATTTTACCCAAATTTGAAATCTTACAAATTTGTGTGCCAAGAAAAGGGGTGCCTCAAGGGTCACTGAGGTCGAGCTAGTTAGTACCGAAGGTGCCCCCTAGCAACTAAGCTTGATAAGTAGTGGGAGACTGGTTGTGAAAAATTTGCAAAATTATGATCTGCAAAACTCAAATTTAAGCCAGTTTCAAAGAATTAGAAGAAGCTACAACGGTGAGAAGAATGGTCAAGAAGAATTTGATGATTCAGAAGAAAAATATGGTAAAGAGGTGACTATATGTCGCCTCCTAAGTTTTCCCCTAGCTAGGTGGGGTAAATTCAGGAGAAACTGGGGAGCCACAAAATCCAAGAAAAATGGGCCTTGGGGAGCCTATATATACCTAGGTGGGCCCCTAGAAGGGTCATTTTCACTATTCACTGCAAGGAAATTGTTGACTTTTGTGAGAGAAAAGTTAGAAAAATGCTAAGTAGGAGACAATATGAGGCATCGAGACTGGAGCAACTAAGGGAGGACATCGTTGAGGGCTATGAGGTGGACCAGGGAGGTCTCGAAACTTCATTTTTAGTGAATTTTAGCATGTTTTAGGCAATTTTTTCCACTTCGAGTTGCTCATTCATCTTTTTTCTATGCTGGCATCTAGAAAACATGTTGGCATCCAACTTTCACGCTATCATCCCAAGTATGCATTGGAATCCTTGGGGCATTAATGGCAGACCGAGACGTATGTGCGACACGCAGACGTCTATGCAACATGAAAAAGTCCTTAGTAAATTTTGCTTCTAGATTTCTTAAAATACCATGTTCTAACTTACAACTTTTTTCACTCTTTGCAAGACTATCCTGAGATTCGAGAGCATCCCAGCGGGCAAGCATATCGGCTAGTTCACGAGTAGAGGGACCGCCTCAGTGATGATGAGGTCACCCATCTATAGTAGGTCAATCTCTAGCATGTATTCACTATGCTAGAGATGCACTATCACCAGCGGATGTTGATGGCCCTGATGGAGCGGTGAGATGCCACCACATCATCTTTCCAGTTACCTACTGGAGAGATGACGATTACTTTGGAGGATGTTTATCAAATTCTCAGATTGCCCATCCTCAGATGGCGGGTGGTGATCGACGACACCTGGTCAGCACAGGAGCTATTGAAGGGTAGACCGACGGTGGTGATGACATAGGGCATATCTACATGCACTGGTACAACCAAGCATGGACCACTACACCCGTGATGGTCGTGATTGTGGCCTTTTGAGTCACGATAGATGGGTGAGGCTCTCACCTGCATAAGGGCCTCATCCATAATGTTCATGATATGGTCAAGCATTAGACAGTCTTTTTCTAGGGGCGCAGTATGTTAGTGCACTTGTATCATGATCTGGGGCGGTACGTGCACTATGAGTACCACAACCTCACATCATGCACATTGCTGCAAGTGTGGGCTTTCACCCACATCATGTGCACAAGGTTAGTCAGTTTCCCCTAGCGATGACTATACCATGTCCCCATGGCCCATTGGTATGAGGTCACAAGATAGTGGAGACACAAAGATCTATAGTTTTGGAGATTGCAGTTTGATACCCTTATACCTAATTGGGTCAGATGGAGACCCTACCATTTTTTTAGGTGGGTAGATGGTTATAGGTACCTTAGGAACATACATCAAAACCATTTTCTCGTAGGTCACCGTGACCACATTATTATGCCATATTATTGGAGTCAGGTCAGGCGACAACATGGTCATGTATAGACTATCCCTCCTGATTTTCCCACATATACATGGGCCTTCAGGAGTGCTGCGAGACTCGGGACAATCCCTCACCCCTCCATCACAGATATTTTTCCTTCCCGCGATGATGAGCCCAACCGAGATCTCCCACCAATAGCTCTGAAAAATAACATCGGTATAGCTATAGATTTTAGAGTGTGGTGGGATAGGAACCATCCTCACCTAGTGTTCTCAGAGGATGCCCTTGGAGGGGATCTTGATCCACAGGGAGACATGCCACCACTAGCACCATAGGATAGGTAGAGAGGGTGAGGAGGCAGAGGGCAGTAGGGCGAGGAGGATTAGAGGTCACAAGAGGACGAGGAGTGGCCGATAGCATCATAGAGGTTGAGGCCACGACGGAGGAGGTCAGACCCTCCACTAGCTACCCTTGTCTCATCGGTGCCACCAACACCCACTGCCACAACAATGACAGCCTTAGCAGTGCTAGGAGCGACTATCGATACTAGTGGCACAGGTCCTAGCATCGCTCCTCACCCTACCCTACTTGGTAGCCAAGGGATCCAAGTATACTGAGCATGTTATTTATATTTTAGTACTTTCAGTTTTCTTTATTTATGATTACATAGATATGCCATGTGATACTGATCTTATCCTTTCTTTCTATGGTTGTAGATGATGCATAGGAATGGACTGGGTTGATATCCCAATGCATATCAGAGGTGGCCCCTAACATTCCCATCCAGGGGATGGTTCTCGAGGCATATTGGCCAATTTTCATAGGGCGACATGCCCATTTTTTTGAGCCAATAACATGCCTGAGGACTGCTTACGAGGAGAATGGAGCAGAGATCTTCCAGATGATTACAGAGGAAACCACACTCCAAGGGAAGCATGATAAGGGGAGCTACATATAGCACTCGCAGAGGGAGACGTGCCAAAGACTAGGGTCGATGACACCCTACAGAGCTGCCTCGATGACCTCTCAGGATAGCCGATAGTCGTGATCTCGAGAGATGTTCAACAACTACAACAGGAGCTGATGTAGGCATAGATGACCATATGCTCCCTATAGGGGGAGATCAGAGGGATACATGCATCCATATTCACATCGTTCTCACACCAATCTAGGTCTATGACCACTATGTATCCCCTCCCTAGACCAAAGCAGCAGTAGCTAAAGCCGAAGGGCTCTGGGAGCCCCATGCCATAGCCTTAGGGTGCTCCCATTTTGTACATCAATTTTGTAGTGACATATATATAATTTGTAGATCATTTTGTATATACATTGACACATATATTCAGTAGCCACTCATTTTTTGATGATAGTGGCCCAATACATGTATATGACATTTGATATATATATATATGTGTGAGATACTAGTTTCAATATCATGGCATTGTGTACTTTGATGCGTATGCTCCTTAATTTTCATCTATGTTGATGCTATGGATGTTATATGTATATATGGATGTATGTTTACATTATATGCTATCATAATTTAATGAACACACATGGATGTATGTTAATTAAATACAATGATGATCTAACTACCTTAAAAGATGTGATGTAATGCATGGATACGTAGCATAGTAAGACACATGTATGTAGATTGTAGACACACACACACATGGTCACATCATAACACAAAAAAAAAAATTCATAATGTGTTAATGAATAATGTCAACATATGTAGTGCTACTATCTTTAAAGAGTGAACACCACACAAATAACATTGGACACTATGCATAGTATTGATGGAGATGCATCGCATTAACAGGATCTTTTAGAGGCATTTCATCCACAGACGATAACCCATAGGCACCTGAACCATACACGAAGATGACAATGTAAGGGCCTAACCAGTTAGGACTGAATTTCCCTCTTTGATCAGACAATGCATTTACATTTCTCTGATTCTCATAAAGAACCAGGTCTCCCAACTTAAAAGTTCTAGGAAGCACACTTTGATTATACTATCTTCATAATGATTGTTGATAATCTTTGAGATGATTGAGGGCCTGTAATCGACGCTCATTGAGCATCTCTAGCTGATGCAAATGATTAGCTTGATAAGTTTCTTCATCAATTAACCCTTTAAGGGAAACCTGTAAAGATGGAATCTCCAACTCTAAAGGCATGATAGCTTCAGCACCATACACGAGATTGTAAGGAGTCGTTCACGTCATCATACGAACACTAGTGCGATAGGCCTACAAGTGTACATTAACTAAATATGCCAATCCTTGTCGTGTTTGTTAACTGTTTTATGAAGTATGAGCTCAAGAGTCTTATTAGATGCTTCCGCTTGACCATTAGATTGAGGATAGTAAGGTGTAGAAAATCTATGTTGAATGTGGAAATTTTCTAGGAATTACTTCACTTCCTTCTTCTTGAATGGCGTACCATTGTCAGAAACAAGTGTAGCAAGCAATCCAAAATGAGAAATAATATTATTCAGAAGAAAACTATAGATAGCTTCAACGTTTGTGGATCAAAGTGGAATGGCTTCAACCCACTTCGTGAAGTAATCTGTAGCAGTAATGATAAAGGTATGTCCCTTAGAAGAAGGAGGTGATATTTTTCCAATAATATCCAACCCCCATTTTGCAAATGGCCAAGGAGAGGTTTGGTTTTATAAGTCGTGCAGGTGCATGAATAAGACAACTATGCTACTAACATTGCGGGCACTTTTTAACAAAATTGAAGGAATCTTGTTCCATTGTTTGCCAAAAATACCCCATGTTTATCAATTTCCTCACTAGAGATTTACCACCAAATTGTTCACCCCCATAGCCTGAATGGGCTTCTTTAATGGCAAGGGGTATTTCCACTTTAGTGAGACATCAGAGAAGCAAACCGTTATAATATTTTTGATAGAGAACATTAGATAAAATAACATAATGGGCTGAAATCTTTCATATACAAGTGCGATCATTTTTCGTCACATCACCAGGAAAGTTTCTAGTCTTTAGGTAGTTGTAAATATTAGAAAACCATTCTCCTGAGTCTACGTGAGAACACACAAAGACATCAAATTCAGGTTTATTAGAAACAACCGGGGTCTGAAGGACTTGAACAATGAAATGGTATTCTTTTGTATCCTCATCTGAAGGTACTAGGGAAGCAGCACTTTTCATGGCATCTACATGTATATTCTCCCTCCTAGGGACATTGTCTATCGTGAAAGAGGAGAACCATTTAAGAAAGGACAAAGCGAGGTCTTGATACTGAAACAACTTACTTTGCTTAGCTTGATAGGCTCCCGTAATCTGATTCACAATAAGCTCAGAATCACCCAGTATGTGGAGATGTTTTATTTTTAGCGCAATTGTGACACACAAGGCAACAATGAGGCTTCCTACTTAGCGATGTTGTTAGTGCAAGGTAAGTCCAATCGAAAGGAGAGAGGGACCGACTTACCTTCAGGTGACATTAGAACCACACTCGCTCTGGAACCTGTCTAAAATCTTGATCCATCAAAGTACATTTTCCATTCAAGGTCATAGTTAATCACAAAAATCTTCTCATCAAGAAACAGATCCAAACTCGGGAAGGAGCGAGATGAGGGAGCATCTTCCAATTGATCAGCAAGCACTTGAACCTTTATTGACTTATGAGTAATGAACTTTATGTCAAACTCAGAGAGTAACATTACCCATTTCGCTAACCTCCCAACAAGGTTGGCACTGGAGAAAAAATGCTTTAGAAGGTTACTTTTTATGATAAAATTTGTTTCAACATGGGGAACATAGTTCCTTAGCTTTTGTGTAGCAAAGACAAGAGCAAGGCATTGCTTCTCCATGGAGTAACAAGTTTCATAATCAACTAGGACGTGACTAATGTAGTAGACTGCTCTCTCTTTCCCGACATCATCATACTAAGCAATCAAAGCCACCAAAGCATATGGTGATGTTGTGAGGTAAAGCAAAAATGGTCTATCCTACATAGTCGACATCAATACAAGAGGATTGGCCAAGTAGGCTTTGATTGACTCAAAATATTTCTGGAACTCTTCATCCCATATGAAACACACATATTTCTTTAAGAAGCGAGTGAGAGGAAGGGTGCGATCAACCAGTTGAGATATGAATCTATGAATTTCCTGAATCTTCCCTTGTAAACTTTGCAATTCAGTGATATTCCTAGGTGGAGGCATGTTAACAATATCATCGATCTTATTTGTGTCGACCTCGATTCCATAGTGAGAGACTATGAATCCCAAAAGTTTGTCTGTGTCTACACCAAAGACACACTTAAGAGGATTGAGTCTCATCTTGTAGAGTCAAAGCCTCTCAAAAATAAGAGGAAGGTTCTTCACATAATCTTGACGAGTTATAGATTTTTCCAAGATGTCGTCAACATAATCTTCTAAAATCTTGTGAATAAAATTGTGAAATATTAGGGTCATTGCTTGTTGGTAAGTAGCTCCTGCATTCTTTAACCCAAAGGGAATAACCACATAATAGAAATTACCCTAAAGGGTAGTGAAGGTTGTCTTGTACTGATCTTCTAGATTAATACAGATCTGATTGTAACCAAAAAAACCATCCATGAAAGACAATAAGGCATGGCATGTTGTTGAATCCACAATCATATCTATATTAGGTAACATAAAATCATCCTTAAGAGAAGCCTTATTAAGATCACGAAAGTCAATGCATATACAAATACGACCATCAAATTTACTAACATCAATAATATTCAAGATCCAAGGGGAGTAGTCAATTGGACGAATAAAGCCTGCTTTCAACAACTTCTCTATCTCAGTCTTAACCATCAATGCCACCCTGGGATTGATCTTTCAGATTTTCTACTTAACTAGCTTGGCGTAGGGATATAGGATGATATTATGAACCAATATAGACTCATCAATACCGGGCATGTCCTCATATGTCAAAGCAAAGATAGCAGGATGAGAATGTAGGAGATCAGAGTGCTCATTCACTTCCTCTGAGGAAAGGAATTTCCCAATCTTAATTACTTTTTTAGAAGACTTAGGATCCAAAAATATTTTGATAGTATCTCCTTTAAGGAGAGAACTATGATCTCCAGGATGCAATATTGGAACATCATCATCAACGTTGGATAGAGGGTCCTCCTCATCAACACTCAAGAAAGATTCTCCAAAATATGCACGTTCATGCACATGATATGGGAATCGTCTTTTGTGGTGAAAGTGAGGAAAAGGGGAGTAAGCACCTGGGAATTCCTCAAGTGCTTCATCTGAAGAGAAGACATCTAAAGGGACTTTCTCGGCCTGTCACCTATCTTCTATTAATTCAGGATGGACCAAACTCAGTGGTTCAACCAAAATCATAATAACACTCCACCAAGGTTTCTGCTTAGACTATTCAATAGAGCACCCCAAATCTAGATAGCGCTTTTGTGGCTTAAACTAAATGGGGACTTGGATTCCTTTCTCAATACGCCCTAGGCCTTTCTGACCATAGCCATACTGAGAAGAAAGTTAATACCCAAAACCATACCAAGTTTGTAAAACTTCGGGAGGTGGTGGCTCTACATAGAGCACTTCGTTCCACTAGTGAGCATCAAACACATCAATGAGAGCACAATCGTCTCCTTTGCTCGATTTGTAACTATTAACTTCTTTTGCAAGAGCAGGACTACTCTCCTCAATAGAGGAAGGACCGATCTCCTGGATAGGATCACAGCTCTCCTCCTCAATGGGAGCATTTTCCCCTCTTTTTTCAGAGGAATTCAAAAATTCTAGACGAGTAGGGCTTGCTTTGTATTCTACAATGAAGAATTAAGAGAATTCCAAGGACCCACAATCATCACCAAAGAAAAATTTTGATTCAGAAGAAGAGGTAGATGGGGGGAACTTAGGACTTTCTACTTTAGGTGACTCAATTTAACGACATTCACTTCTGGGAAAACCTCCACAGAGGATATTGTCGAGGAACACACCATAGCATCAACAGTTAAAGACATAATACAATTCTTAAGAGTGGAGATGATCAAAGCTCGACTAGCAGCTACCAACTCACAAAGGTTCAAACAAATTTTGGGTCAGCTTTAACTGTGACCACCCAATTATTTGTGACAAACTTTAAGGAACGATGTAAATTAGAAGTTATGACACCCATAGCATGATCCAGGGTCTCCCCAAAAGTAGATTGTAAGGTAAAGGCCCAGACATCACATAAACCAAAGTAGGTAAGGTAACAAGGCCTAGCTGTAAAGGTAGTATTATTGTGCCTAGAGCTTGGCAGCCAACATTATTGAACCCATGAATGTACAAAGAAGAAGCAGCTAGAGAAGATGAATCAACTTTAATCTTAGGTAGTAGGTCCATACCACAAAATTTGAGAGTCGAGTCGGTGTCAACGAGAGTATGTCTAATGCCAATGTTATTAACATTAATTATAATCATCAAAGGGTCCGCTTGTTTCTACACATACGGAGGTGGGAGTTCTTGTAGATGGAACATAATATTCAACGAATCCACATGAATATGAGCCAACAATTCATTAAAATTCGTAGGCCTAGCAGGGGCAGGAAAGAGGATCTTCTGCAAGGCTTCCTGAAGCATTTCCTGATAAACTAGAGTGGTCTCAAGCAAGTCCCAAAGTGAGATCTTAGCCGGAGTGACACGAAGTTTCTTGACAAGATCATAATCACTTGGTGCTTTAGTCATAGGTTTAGGTATTGAAGGAAGGCTTGGCTGAGAAGGTGGTAAAGAAGTAGGAACTTGAATAGGTTGAGACATAGGAACAAAATCTTGTTGATCCAGATTCTGTTTGTTTCTTCTTGTATTATATGTGTTCCCAACAACATTATAAGAAGTAGAGTTCATAGCTTTTATGAACCTTGAGTATAAATCAGGTGAATCATCATGACATGAAATCCCGTAGATAGAATGATCCTCCCTTGGAGAAGGGCTAGTCGGGGTCACCTAAATGATGGTTTCTTAGGGCTTGGAGGAGCCACAAAGACCACTACTACATTTACCAATTCCTCATCCTACGAAGAAGAATTTTTCTTGAAAGATTTACGAATAGAGGAAGATGCTTCTAAGAAATCGTCTAGAGCATCATCTAACATGTCAAAATATTCCTTAGAGAAAGAATTATCATAGACATGAAAACATTGTAAAAATAGATCCAACATGGTGCATGTCAAGTTCGCCAAAATGTGATCCAAGAGGAATTTGTTGCATGCGGGTCTCTTCCTTCTCAAGAGATCACCAAGGAACAAACTACCCTTATCCACCTCAGCATAAACAGAATGAAAAAATTATAAGGTAAATGTGCACAAGCTAACTTTTAGAGAAGACTACTTCAGATCTCGAGGGAGTGAAACTTCTAGATTTTTGCCTCTGATAGAGGAGCTCTCGGCCAGAGGACGACAACATAGATTCAACACGCTAGCATGGTGCGTTGGCATCCTAAGCAACAGAAAGCTCAGGAGGTTAGACAAGCAAATAAGGTCTCACTTCCTAACTTGGATCTAAGGCCCACTAAATAGAATAATGAAACAAAGAACATAAACTTCAAGAAAAGCACAAGGAGAAATTAGAGAAAACTTACCCTCAAGTGGATGTTCGAGTCTTCACTTTAAGCTTTGCTTCACAACCTACACACAGAAGAACGAGGGGAAATTGTTGGGGCTGTATAGGGGTCTTCCTCAGTCAGACCCCCATTTTGGTGTTCCCACCTCCACAGATAGCCAAATAGGAAAGGAGTGTATATGAAATGGACAAAGCAAAACCTGCTTTAGGAATAGAACCTGTACCACTAAGTAGTAAATGAGAAAGTAAGTAGAAAAGAGTGGGAGAGAGAGTGTTACCCATAGGTATAGACCCTCTCTAAAGCACACAGACACATCGTTCAATGCTTTCTTGAGAGTTTTAGTTGTTGGAGGGACCTCAGTCCGACAGAGCTTCACTTGTAGAAGTGTTGCTTGTCAAGGATGATAGAAGTCTAAGAGTGAAGTTGAAGAGAGCTTGAGTGAAAATGTTGGACCCCAAAAATGAGAGAAAATGAGGGGTTTTATTGCATGCAAGGGTGGCAAAGAGCTATTACACCCAAAATCCTAACTGCCAAGACATGTATCAAGATTCAAGATTCGAGATTCCCTATTTCAGACTCAAAAAATTGATAAGACACTAGCATGCCACATAGACGTCTACGCGTTGTGCAGGCATCCAAGGAATCAATTTTCTAGAAATGTGTTGTTAGGCTTTTGTTGCTTCGCCACTGGTCCACATGGAGCTAGAATTGTGAAATTTGAACCCATGGGATTTTTGTCATTAATGCTCTTAGGCATCATAAATGCTAGGAAAAGTGCAAAAATGTGGAATTACCCCTAGGTGCAATTCTGTGACATTATAGTTTTAATAAATGTTGATTCACCCCCCCTCTCAGCACATCATTGTGTTCAACATAAGTTACTCCATTCTCCTTCCTTATCTAAGCCATCATATCTTGATCACCATCACCTAAGAGCAAGAACACATTTATCTTTCCAACACACTATTCTCAAAACTCAAACACAAAAGACAATCCAAAAAAGATGAAGGCAAGAATCTCCAAACTCTCCATCACATGAAAAATATAAAGGAGTTAAATGTTGAATCCTTTGAATAAAAGAGTGACACTTGCCACTCTCTCATTCATTCCTCAAGCACATATCCCCATAAGTACTCACACATGTGTGAGACTTTTGGGGAGATGAGAAATGTACTATGACACTCTACCCAACATATCTTACAAAGTGGCTTCACACATGTGAAATCCTTGATGCTCTTTCTAAGTTCATTAATGAACTTTTGGGAGTGGGGTGGGAGAGTGACAAGTCACCTTTTCTAGCTCCCAATGACTCAAACTCGTCGCATTCCTTCATGTGGACTTTTGAAGGGTCATATCATGCCCCAAGGATAAATTCACATGTCCAAGGAGTCCCCCTTCCATAGGTATAGACCCTATGGGTCTATTTTTGTACCAAGATCTATAAAACTAACCAAACAACACCCTTTAAAGACCCAATTAAAAACAAATCCGAAATTCAAGACTCCATTAAAGATTACAAAACCCTAATGCCTCTTACACATTTAATAACATGACTTTACACATTAAAATTTCACAAAACATACTTACACATAACTCACAAATATTAGACCCCTAAACACAATTTGCACATTAACATAACACCCTAATTACTTTCTAAGTCATAGGGTTGAAATTAAAACTTTAAAATGAGTAGTTGATAATTTGGGTCTAGATCGTTCTCCCTTTTTTTCCCTTAGAAACTTTTCTCATATGTATTTTTCAAACACCTGCTTGGTTAGAAATCATAATAATCACTTGCTCAAAATAAGATCAGATTCAATAGTTAGTGGATAACAATTTACATATATATTTATTTCCTTTCTCTATGCAGGATAGGAATTCGAGTTTGACTTTAATAATAATGAAAATATATCTATAATTAAATTATTTAACTCCACCATTTAATTTACTTTTGAACACCCTTTCATCTAATAAAATTCACTATGCAACTTGACATCTAATGCATACAATTTACCTTATTAGCCCTTGTAAGGTATACTTGTCATTGATTAGAGTTGTCTTGATTCACCTTCGATGATGCTAGGCCAATTATCTTCATTAGAAATTCTTCAGAATCTTCCAAGGTCTTGTTTCCTTTCTAAATAATATCCTTTTTCAAGTGACATCAAACGCATTAGCAATTAATTTGAACTAATGTTGGGTACACATCATCCCTTAGCTCTTATCAATTTAAATTTATTCTTTACACGATTCTCATATAATATCTCTATCTCTCATGCTCACTTATATTTCTAACTAGTTTTCCAATTCACATTTAATAAAGCACATTTACCACTAGAATCATTTAAACTAGATCATGGGATTATTGAAACAATAAGAAAATATTTGGTTATAATTTCGATGGTCTCCAATACCTTTAGCTTGAATATATATGACATTTTTAATTACACACTCATTTTAACATGATGTTCTAAAAGAATAATAAGTATTAACTTTTACTAACCATTGATTATTCTTATGTTATGTCATACTTAAGTAATGTCGATAAAGTCATCAAATTATTCACCAAACTAGCATAATTAAACTTATCAAGTTGTCACAAAATTTGTAGACAAGGTTGGGCCTCACATCTCCCTCCCCTTAGATTGGAATTCCTCTTGGAAGTCATTAAGGTTTGGAATCTTAATCCCAATATGACAACACACATAACATGTTAAGTATACTAATTGCCTTACCTTATTTATGAAGAGAAACAAAACATTAAGCCATAAGTATATGTATAGGGACATCCCTTTCATAATCTAGATATCAAAATATTTAGTACAAAATTTCTTACAATAGAAAATTTATCCATTATAGTCCCAATACAACAAAGGTTAGTAGCCATCCATGTAGTTATAAATTATTGACCATGTAACAATCTTGTATAAAAATTACACCAACATATTTCCAAACACATTAACATCCTTGGATACCCTTCAAGGTTTCTTTTGCACCATAAACATCACTCATGATGTTATAAAATATTTTTGTTTCAATATCAAATCATGTCTCAAGGAATAGTAGCCCCAATTTATTTGATGTGTTCTTTCTCACATAGTACTCATGTATAAAACATCACTTTAATTTGAAATTTGAACATACATCACAATAGTTACACATCATACACAACATAAGCTCACACAATGGGTTTTATAAGGATGGACATACATGGATACCATAGCCATTAGGAAAGATGGTCTTGATGCCCTTCTCTAAGGACCCCTCCATACATTTTCTATTACCTTCTCCTTTTTTTTTAAGGGGATTAGCCTCCAAAAAGAAGGTACAACAAGAACAATTATAGAACTAGGGGGAATGGATTACGACCATACCATATCAATCCCATTTGCAACCCCCTTTAAATAGTTTCCCAATGCATCTACTCCCTGATATGACCTACCAGGGAACCCCCTAGGATATGGTAGTTTACAAATGTGACATTACACCACACTTTCTAGCAGTTTGCAAACAACAAGAAAGCGTCAAACCGAGTAACATAAGATCATAACCCAAAGATTCGATAAAAGTCTAATAAAAGGGGAAAAATTATAAATTCAAGAGAAAAATAAAATAAAGATCAATTGTAGCTACATTGCAACATTACAATCTTAATTCAAAAATGAAATTAAATAATTCCTTGAGGTAGTTGGACAATGCCAACCTTTAAATGGCTAAATAGCCCCAAAAAAATAAATGTAATATTCCACACTACTGATGTTAAATAAAATAAAACTTCAATTAAAAAAATTCCAATACTTCATATTTCAAGAATAAACATTACACATTACAAGCACCACGTGACTTTGATAAAGCCACCTAAGGGGAGGAGGGGATGGTGATTCTCTAACCACATGAGTATAATAGCATAAAATAAAATAGTGGTCTTCGACCACATAAATATGATAGCACCCAATATCATGGTGGACTCATCCACATGGTATCAATGTTCTTTATTGACAAGTGGAATCAAAATCCCAATATTATGGTCTGTAGGATTCCATCCTCTACCCATGGGTTATAAATATCAAGTAGGTTTGCACTATGAACCAATGAGTATGGCTCTAATATGTGGGGGAGTAGATTAGGGACAATTTCCTAGGAAACCATATAGCTCCCACTGGAGGTCCTCTTCTCTCTCAACCCCTATTTGCACTAGTTAGCTCTCAATCCCATAGGGGAGCCATACACTAGGGGTACAAATTTAACTTAAGGACAAGACTTATACAAAGGAATACATCACATTTCATTTGATAGGCACACATCCACACATATCATGTTTACATCATTTCACAACTAGCTAGCTTACACAAAGGGTCATCACAAAGGGTACACATAGGGGATTGTGCTTGATGTCCACCCACCCTTATTCCAAGTTAGATACCTTGTATCTCATACTTGGGGCACATCACATTTACTTGTTTCATTGATTTTCTATATTTTTTGGAAAAATTAGTCAATTATAGTATTGAATTTCTATAAATTATCATTTGAATTCAATTGTCCTAAAAAAATTCAAAATTCCATGCATGTATGTGATTCATATAGCAAAATCGGGTTTTGGGTACATTTCCAAAAATCTGTTGACTTTCAAACCTAAACCTTTGAAACATAGTACCCTCAAACACAATTAATAATTTCTAGATCTTAAAATTTGCAAAATACCTATCTAGACTAGGGCGTCCTTTCGCCCTAGTCTAGCCATTTTAGCCTAAAATTTGATGTGCAAATCCCTATATGTGTCCTTTATCTAGATCCGGTTCCTGTTTTGGAATTTTATTTTACAAACTTGTCTGATTTTTCTATGCATCACCAATTTACCCTAATTCAGAGAAATATCCCCTAAAAAAAGGACAATAACAAGATGTTTTATTTTCAAAAGTTTGGTTTTGATATATCAAAATATGGCTTGACTAATAAAATTTTTGGGGCACTTCCCCTAACCGCATTCCATGCCATCAAAAGGGATATACGTCATCCTTTGGTTGACCAATCATCTTTGTACCTTTGAGAATAATGTGATGGAATAAAATAAAATCATTAACACATTCATTAATATCAATTTAACTAATCTTCATTCTTCTCCCAACATCTCCCCTACTTATGAGAGTGTTTTGGTGCAAGAGGATGCAATCACTAATAATCATGACAATCATAGTTGTTCTTCTCCCAATACCTTTCCTACTTGTGAAGAAGGCATCTTGGTTTGAGAGGATCCAATCATTGAGTGTCATGAGAATCTTGCTTGTTTCTCTCCTAATACCTCTCCTACTTGGGAGGATATTGTGGCAAATAAGGATGGCATCATTGATACATTTTTTGCAAACGAGAGTAAGATGGATTGCATAGATGAATATGCTAAGGTGACATTAGATCCCCCATCGATAAAAGATCATCAACAAGTAGTTAACTTAGTTGAGATTATGAAGACACAATTGACTATTAGATCTCTTTTAATTATTGTACCTCCCAAGACTCCTCTAATTATTGGACCTCCTAAGTCACCTCTCATCATAGGACCTCCTAAGCCTCATGGCCATATACTAAACTTTGCAAAACAACTAACTAGTATTCATGTGTCAAAGCAACCAAGTTATCATGCAGTTTCCCATACATATAACACTAGAAATAATAATCAAGCAAAAAAAGTACCAAAATCCATCCCATTGTATCAACCATATCTTCCACCCCCACCTAATATTCTTCAGTGTAGTGGTAAAGAATATGATCTTGTTGAGCAACTTCATAATACTCTAGCCAATATTTCTGTTTGGGACCTAATTCAAACATCACCTACATACCACAGGATGCTCCAAGAGGCTTTGCAGAAGATTGATGTCCCAAATTATATTAAATCAAATGATGTAGCCACCTTGATTGATTGTATGCAAGTGAAAATTTTGGGTATTAAATTCCCTCAACATGAATTACCCTCACTTGAGATCCAAAACAAACATGAAGCTCTAATGATAATGGTGGTCATTAATAAAACTAGTTAGGTGTACCCTCATAGACAATGGATCAGGTCTTAATGTTTGTAGCATTTATCTTCTAAATAGGGTTAGTGTGGATAAGAATATTATAGAACCTAATGATGTTAATATTCGTGGCTTTGAAAATATTAGTAAAAAACCATTATGGGTGATCATGCTACCTATTAAGGTAGGACATGTGATGTTACAAACTCTTGTTCATATCATGCAAAGACCTCTTTCATATAATCTTCTCTTAGGTAGACTGTGGATTCACACCATGAAGGGAGTCCCATATGCTCTTCACTATGAGATGAAGTATGAATATAATAATAAGATTTATACAGTTAAAGCAGATGAAAAAAGTTACAATTCACAAGTCAAAGATGATCATGACACTTCAAACTCTCTTAATACTTTGATTCCAACTTCAATGGTAGAACTTATACAAATTGATAATAATCTTGATTTTCTTTCATCTATAACAAAAATCTTCAATGATGATTGGGGAGCTCATTAGATTTCACACCCTCCTTTATGGGAGAGTACAAAAACTCACAATCTAAACCTAAAGAGTCTTGTGTTTTGTCTTGTTTTATATCAACAGATTCAAAAACATCACCCCATGATGGTGATAAGGTCTCTTTAACTTCCAACCCTCATGAGTGGAAGATTCCTAACTTTAAAAAACTTAAAAAGGATTTGTGTGCTCAAAAAAATCCAATTCTTCTCATGAGCATGTAGTTACTATTTCTTCATCTGAGTTGGAAGGATGTTATGGCCTTGGATACAAAATTATTTCTAAAAATGGATATAAGGAAAACATCGAGAACAAAATGATAAGGATCAATTGAAGTCCATACCATACTTTTCTAAATAGGGTCTAGGTTTCCAACCTTCGTCCCCATCTTCATAAAATGCTTTACATCTACTATATTTATGACATCTTGTGGTAAGTGAGCATGATTTTCTTCACAAGAGAAAGGAATGTCTCCTACCTTTGAGAAAGAGCATATTTTTTCAAGGCTTTTAAAAGCCCACTTGATTACTCTTCTTCCAAAAACATGAAAGAAATTTTATAAAAAAATTTGTGTATATCATTGATTGCATGGCCATTCTACCAATGAATGTCAGGACTTGAGTAATAAAATACAACTTAAGGATTTTGGTGCTCTTCCATGTGTTGATGCACCTAATCACTCTAAGAAATAATGATCTTTATTCTATGGTGTTTCTCCTCACTATGTGGCATTTGTAGCTTTATGTTTTTACTCATTATGATTCATGGTGTTACAATCTTAAGTGCAACCATATCTTCCATGGAAACAACATGATATTCTATTGCATGGTTGTCCTTGTCTCCACACTTGGGGGTAAGGATAACTAGTTTTGAAGGTGTGCATTTTTTTCTCCTTAAAATACCAACATAGTAAGTATGTTGACATTTTAAGGGGGGCATATATTACCCCTGTCCATTTCATACACATCTTGTGATATTTGACTTATTGATATACTCCTTTAGTGGTGGTGTTGTTTGTAACACCCCCTAAGGTGTGGTTATCAATTCGTCCCCTGTGATGTTAAGAATTTTTTCGTCCCCTTGGACGTTAAAATTTTATGCACCCCCTAAGGTGGGTTTGGTTTGTCTCCTTGGACGTTAAAATTTAATGCACCCCTTGAGGTGAGTTTGGTTCATCCCCTTGGACATTAAAATTTTATACACCCCCTTAGGTGAGTTTGGTTTGTCCCCTTGGACGTTAAAATTTTTAGTGCTTCCTTAAGCAAGATTTTGTAAGATAGTCCATTGATTTGGCATAACACAGCTTGTCGATTCATGAACTTGAGCACCCCTTTTAACATGGCCACCTAGCATAACACAACTTTATTTCCAATGGATCCATGTGTTCCATGAGATTTCTTAGCATAACATAGCTTTCTAGCCTTGTGAAACCCATCATATTACATGGACACCTAGCATAATGTAACTTGCTAGCTAGTAGATCTATTTAGCTCATGAGTAATTTTACATCCTTATGAGGGCATCATTTTGTTTAGATAGCACTTTTGATGGATGCCATTTTATACTTGAGACAAATTTAAGAATGAGGTCTCTTTACCTTACCGACTCAAATCATTTTAGTACTAACTATGTGTTTTTGTTTTGTAACTATTGCATGCTATGGGGTGAAGCCATAATAGTGGTTTACAATTTGATGGAGGAAGGAAAATTGAGAAAAAATGACCCCATGGCAAAAAAGTTGGTTTTAGGGGTTCGCATGAACCTACATGTTCGACCGAACCATAAAGGGGTTCGACCGAACTAGGGTTCGAGTGAACCCATTAACTATTGGGCCCACATTTCCCACCCAAAAAACAAAGGGAAAATGAATATTAGTGGGGGTTCGAATGAACCAGGGTTCGAATAAACCTTGGTTCGCTAGAACCCCCTGGTTCTAGCGAACCCCCTTTTTCCCTAATTTTTTAATTTGTTCACACAAAAAACCTAAAATTTTATGCTTTCAAGCTCCGGTTGAGGATGAAAATGGGGGAATATTTAGAAACCAAACTTGTAATCGAGTAGCCTTCAGAACGAGCTATCCAATGAATATACTTTTAGTATGATTTGGTTTTATTATCTATCTGTTTTTTAAGTTTTATTAAATATAGGTTTTTCATCGAAAACAAAACTCTCTGTTCTGCACAAGTGGAAAAATAGAAGATTATAAAAAAAAAAATTGAAAAATATGAGTGCACCAGATATTGAAGTCCTTGATCCAACAAAAAAAAAAAAAAAGAATAATTTTGATATATATAGTAAAAGTTATGTGTTATACGGTCGCGCTAGGTGAATTGTCATTTGATTGACTTGAAACTTGATTAAAGAAAAAATATTCAATAAAAAACTATCTAACCAAGTGGAAGCACTAGATATCAGAGTTATAAATCTAAATTTGAAAGAATTGAATTTTATCCTTCATGGAAAAAGTTATGCGTTATACGGTGTGCGTCACTTTTTTAAAATATTGTTTTTTCAAAAAAACCAATTTTTGTGGGAGATGGAAAAAGAAGTGCAATCTGATTCCAAAAAAATTGAAAAAAATATTTTTAGAATCTACAGAAAAAATATGACAAGACTCTAGTTTGCATCATCTTCAAATTCCTTACGGTTTAATCGCTATAGGTGCCCGAATGTGGAGATTGTGTTAAAAATAAAAATATGAGTGTCCAGTTTGGCCAAAAATTGTAAACCACTATTGTGGGATCACCCTATGGTTTTGCATCGTGTTTGCATTGTGGTTGCATCGTGTTTATGTTTTATTTGATGTTCATGTTATGTTTGCATTAAATTATGTTATGTGACTTCATCATGTATACTTTGTGTTTGTCTTATTGTGTTTCCCTTCACATGTGTGTTCCTTTGTCCTTATGTTGGTTTGCCATGGGATCTTGAATCCCAAGGGCTTGTGCACTTCTCCTTAGATTTATTTCCATCATATCTCTTCAAAATTTGGACAATCAAACCCTCTCTTGATCTATTTTCTACTTTAATGTGAGTTTGAGCGCAAGTTCATACTCTCACTAAAGTGGAGGCTAAATGTAACATCGAAATTGTCACCCTTGACAATTTCACACTAGATTTTTCTTCCTCCTATGTGCATGGACCTAATTGTACCCATAATTTCCTAAATTATGCATTCTTTGGCCCATTTTAACAAATATCAAGAAATTAAATGTGTAAGGCCCAACTATGCATTTAATGTTTTTCTACTAGCACTTTAGATCCTAAAAGTTGAGAGATCTGGACTCGGGCGTCCTTGAGCCCTAGTCCCCTTAATGTGGCCCCAAAATTCAAAGTGTTGTTGTTAGTAATTTAATATTTGAAATTAGAATTCTGATTTTTGACCATCGAGATTTAATTTTTGGGAAATTAGAGCTACTTCATATAAATACCTAGTCATTTCACCATTTGAAAAGGAACATGCAAGATCTAGCAAGAATTGCAAACCAAAAGCATTATCAAGCAATTATTATCAAGTCAAGAAAAATCAAGAGTAATATTATTGCAAGATTATTTTTAGTAAAACATCATGTGAAGCCTTCATCATGTTTCATATAAGTTTTTTCATGTTTTATGATCATTTATTTTTTAAGGACTAACACTTGTAGGTCTTCAAAGCAATCCAAGCCAAATTGCAATCAAGCCTTGAGGAGATGTGCATGAATTCAGTCATTCAAGGAAATCATATTTGAATGGTGAGTTGTAGTCCATTATTGATTCATCATTTATTTATCATTTAGCCTCTATCCCTCAAAAGGATAAGCTCTCTTTATCATCAATTTTTCTATTATGGAGGTGGAAACACCAACATGGGGTCTGACTGAGGCAAGCCCCTCTATGGAACAACCCTTCCTCTCCTTTTAAATGTGCAGGTATATATCTAAAGAGGATTGAATGAATATTTGAATACAATTCATTCATTCAAACCCTACAACTTAACAAGATACAAAAACTACACCATCTCATCAACAGACAAAGATCCAACAATGGGATCTGAAAGGAGGAAGCTATAGATTGAGGACTAGAGGCCTATGAAATTAGATTTCAGTTTCAAACACTTGGAATAAGGAATACTTATGCCCTATACCATCAAAAATTAGCTCAATTTTGGATCACAAGTACACAAATATCTACACTCCCCGAATCTGCTCTTAGAATTTGGTTATACAACTTTTTTGATCGATAAAGGAAGGGTGACCATAAGTGTTGTTTTATTGATTATCAAGAAATTTACATAACTTCAATTGCTTGGCCTGAGAAGCCCTGAGCATATCCACCTTATTACAACTAATATTCTTGAACACTGAGACTATAAAATACTAAAACCTCCCCTCTGTGAACTCCCCCCCCCCTCAAACTACCCATCCAAAAATATGAAAAATTACCCCCACCAAGGGAAATATAGGTAAATAACATTACAATCTAATCATACCACTATAAAAACTCTTACAAAACCTCTACTACTCAAAGTCTCTCAAAAAACCCCTTATTCACCAATGCCTATTTCCTAATCTATAACTGAAAGCAGGCCACCCATCAACTCAAATGCAAGCAAAATGGTAATATTACCATATGTTTACCTCTAAACACCAAACAAAACCCTTTTTTCCTCCTAGATGAAGAAAGGATCATGAAATGACATTGTGGCCCTCAGTCATTCAGTGCTAATCTTTCACAAAAGAGAGTTTTGGCATTTCTTTTCCTATAGAGCGAAAAACACTTTTGCAGCTACCTCTTCATATTCTAACAATGGAATCTTGTATATCTCCTTCCAATTTTAATGCTCGACATCAACAAGCGCCAATAACTCAACTGAAGCACTCTTCAAATCTTCTCCAACCACCTTCCTTGACCTCCTCGCCTATATAAAAACTCAAAACTTCTTCCACTCAATCCAATTCATACTCAAGTTGTGCATTTCAAAAATCTACACAAATCATCATTCCATTTTTTGTCACTATAGAAACAACCCAATTTGCTAGCTCATCGGTCACTCCATTATCACTTTGATAAGTGTGAGATTTTAAAATACCTTAATAGCTTTAAATTCTATCTAATGATCTTAATATATTTATTTATACTCCATACTAGGGAGTTGTCATATGGTAATGCATTTATTATGATTTGTGAGCCCCCCTCCAAGTGCAATTTCAAAATAAAAAAATTGCTCGCCAAGATTACGACGAGAAAAGAATCTTGAGCTTATTCCTCATTAGTAGTACCATCAAGAATTTTATGAGCACCTAACACCATAATATTCCCTTGTTCATCTCTAAGAACACATCCAACTCTAGAAGGGTCGGGGTTCCCTTTGTTGCACCATCAAAATTAGCTTTTACCCAGCCTTCTTCTGGTTTAACCCATTCTACATTTCTATCAAACACAAGAACCAAATTAACCCCATGGGATCCATGAATGGGTGGAAGCTTGAGCATTGACCAACTCCTCTGCAAAATACTATCTACTTGAAAAAAGGGATATTTAACTGGGTTTTGCCTCATAGCTACCATATTAACCACTTCTGAAATTGCCAACTCTATCTTTGCAAACATGGATTCTAAACTTAGTTCTTTGTCTTGGAAAATCCTTCTATTACATTCCTTCCAAATCTCCCAAATTAACAACAAGGGACTAACTTGCCATATACTAGAAAAATTAGATTTCTTGATATTTAAACACCACCCTTGGAACATTGCCAACAAAGAAGCTAAACAGGGGGTTTGCTAGTTTAATTTATATTGCAAATTCTTCCAACACCTATTAAAAAATTCACAATGCAACATTAGGTGATCTAGTGTTTCTTCACTTTTCTTGCATAGAATACATCAATTAGGGCCTTGGAAACCTATTTTCTTGAGTCTTTCACCTGTCAAAATATGTCATCACAAGGCCAACCAAGCAAAGGATCCTACTTTAGGGAGGAAATTATTATTCTAACATAGTTGATTCAGCCACCCCTCCTCTACCCATACATCTTCCAATAACTTGTATCCTATTTTAAAATTATATAGTCTATTTTTTTATCCGCACCATATCAATTCATCTCTTTCACCTATTAGTAGGATTTTTTAGAATATTCATTAGCAAAGCTTGTTGACCTACATTCAAATTAAGATCATCTACAAGTTTCCAAACCCAATTTTTGAGCCCATCAACAACCTTTTTAATTAGAAAATCTATAACATTAGTTTCCCACTTTTCTTCTAAAATTCTTTGTATTTCTATTAGTCTAACATATTATTTTAAGACTGGAAAGCCTTCCCAAGAATCCTCCCAAAAATTTAGAAGCTTCCCCGAACCTACTTGTCATTTAAGATGGTCTACGACACCCCTGCGACAAGAAAGCATGAAATTCCAAATCATCGAACCTTTCAAGGGGTTTTAAATTGTAAGAATCCATTCTTGATTTGGAGTATCTAAATATTTCCTCTAAATAATTTGTAACCACTTTTGATCTAGTTTACTAAACATACTCCAAATTATTTTTGCTCCCGTTGCTTCATTCATTATGCTCCACTTTCTTAGCCTATCTCCATCGACCAATTTTGGTTGACAAACTTTATCCCAAGCTAATAATGGAATCTTATCTTGATTATTGCTTCCATTCCAAGAATTTCCTCATTTTTTTTCTATTAAGGATTTTTTTATGGCAATTTAAGACAAATCATAGAATAAATTGGAATAGCTAAAATGGTAGCTTTGAGCATTAGAATGCGACCTATGGAAGACAACCATCTTCCTTTCCAATCTTCCATTCTCCCCAAGCAATTTTCCACTAAATTATTCCATAAATTAGATCTATATGCTCCTACAAAGAGGGGGTACCCAAGAATTTCCCAAGCAACTTACTAATCTTAATTCTAAGGATTATGGCAATTTCTCTTTATTTATCCATCTTTGTATTGAAATTTTTTATCTCTGATTTATTCCAATTGAATTTTTGACCTGAGTCAAAACAATACTTATCTAAGGATGATTTAATGACATGAGGTTCCCTTAAAGAATATTCCTCCATCAGAATCGTGTCATTATCAAATTGTTGACGTGTAACGACCTTGACACCTTGAGCTATATTAACACCCATCCATTTTCCTTCAACCCTTTCTTTACTTATATACATACCTAACACTTCAACCATAATAATACAGATAAAAGGAGATAGAGGGTCCCCTTGATGAAGCCCTCTCTTTGCTACAAAAAGAAAACTTGGGGGATACCATTAACTAAGATTGGGTATCGTGGAGTCTCAATACACCTCTTAACCCAGGAGATCCAAGAAGAAAAATCCCCAAATTTACCTAAAACTTTTAGTAGAAAGGATCTATCTACTTGTTCATATACCTTCTTTATATCCAACTTCACCAAAAATCTATGTATTTTAGCCTTCCTAATTGAATGGACTACTTCATAAGCGATAATAATACCTTCCACAATAGATCGTTGAGGGACAAAACCACTTTTCTCCTCGGATATGATACATTTTAGAACCAACTTAATCCTATTATCCAATACTTTGGAAACCACCTTATAAATTGTGTTACATAATGAAATTGGTCAAAAATTATCAAAGGATTGAAATTCCTTCTTCTTTGGGATAAGGGAAATAAGAGTGTTATTCAAGTCCCTCAACATATAGGAATGCATTCTAGATTCTTCCACCAAACCTCACAAATCATCCTTAACAATTTCCCAAAAGGTTTTAAAAAAGCTAGCAAGAAATCCATCCAGCCCATAGCTTTATCTTGACCCAATTGAAAGACTGTTGTATGCACTTCCTCCATTGTCACGACCTTTAGAAGCACCTGATTATGCTGCTCAGTTACCACCTTTGGGATGACAATGACCACTTCTTCATTTCAATTTCCCCAAGAAGCATATGCCACGTTCAAGAGATCTTGGAAGTATCTTATTGCTTCTCTATTGATTGCCTCTTGATTTGAAAGTAACTCTCCTGCACTACTTTTAATCTCAAAAATTTTGAACATTTATGTTCCATCTAACTTTCACTGAGTTATGAAAAAGCTTTGTATTTTGATCCCCCTCCCTTAACCAGCACTCCCGAGACTTCTGATGCCAATATACCTCTTCTCTTTCCAACACTTCTGCATATTGTCTATTCAAAAATTTATCATGGTTAAAATAAAAATCATCCATACCTTGAAGTAATACTCTTTCATGTAGTTGCTCCAATTCTTCTTCTATTCACAATTTTTCCTCAAAATTATTTTTAAAATGTTGTTTGTTCCATTCTCACATGTTGAGTTTGATAAATTCTAGCTTCTTAAAGAAAAAGAAAAGCCTTGGTACCTTCCATGACTGGCGCCTTCTTCCACCAATTCACTATTAATGATTTCATATATTCACCCCTTAACCACATATTTTCAAATTTAAATGGGTTCCTACTAGGAGCTACATCCTTTAGAATTGAAAGGGAAATTGGGTAGTGGTCTAAGCCTAAAAAAGATAGAATAGAGGATTCCACCACATAAGGGCTTTCACCCCATTTACCTGCTAATAAAAATGGTCTAATTTCTTTGTTATACTAGTAAATCCCATTCACCTATTCATCTAGGTATATTTCTCATTCTTTGTGAACACTTCCTGGAAACTATTAAGTGTAAAAGAATGCTAGAAATCAAACTATACTATGCTTGGATTACTACACCCCCCTCTTTTTTCTAAAAAATCCAAAGTGGCATTAAAATTCCCATTGATTACCAAAGGAACATCACCTAAAGTTTGTATCACCCCAAAAATTTGATTCCAAACTTCCCATTCTTGACCTTTTCATGTAGGACCGTATACATTAATGAGGAAGACTGGGTCCTTGAATGAATCTAACTAGATTTTAAAAAATTTCCAATGTTTGTTTTGTGCAAATTATTCTGCCTTTACTTTAAGAGGATTCCATAAGAAACCCAAGCCACCCGATGCTCCAGATGCTTCAACAAAACTACCCTATCATTTCCTCCACTTATTCATGAGTAGAGATGCATTCTCCTTATCTGGTTTTGTCTCTTGAAGAAGAATTAAATCAAGTCGCGTCTGATAAAAAAAAATCTTGATCAGACACCTCTTGTCAAAGGCATTATAGCCCCTGACATTCCAAGACAAGGTTTTCATGGCGACTCAAGAAGGGTAATACCCTTCTCGAAGCATAACTTCCTTTGACCTTTCACACTACCAGCCAATTCTAGTTTGAATTTGTTGGAATTTTTCCCACACATCTTTTCTCCATTTTTTATTTTATCATCAGTTAAAACACTCTATCTAATAGTTATTTTTTCTAGAATTCCCTCCTCATCATCATTGTCTACACTTACATCATCATCTCAAAAACCACTTCCCAGGCCTTCCTTATTCCTAAAACTTGATGCTTCCAAGTTAAAATGTGCACATGTTTCACAGCCCTAAAAAAACAATATTTATGAGGGATCTAGCTATCTCTATGGTAGTGTGCAGGAGGGAATCAGTCTCTTGCTCACTAATACCCTTTGTTGCACGTAAAACATATTTATCCCCTTCTAGATTGCAAATATTATGAGGAAAGGTGTTTTTCACTAATTCATTCACAAACTTGTGATCAACTATCTCTCCTCTTGATCGTGAAGGATGTGTTTCTTGGACATGTGTTCCCATTGAAATTCCATCTAAGAATTTATCCAAAAGCTTTGTTGACTACACCCCTGCTACACCAAAAATAATTTCATCCCCTTCTAGATTGCAAATATTCTAAGGAAAGGTATTTCACTATTACATTTGTAATAATGTGCTCAGTTGTATCTTCTCTTGATCACGAAGGATGTGTTTCTTGGACATTCGTTCCCATTGAAATGTTGTCATAGACTTTATTTGGAAGCTCCTTGGACTACACCTCCCCTTGTACATTTGGATGATACTTCATAAAGTTGATCATCTTGTTAACAATGACTTCATTTTCAGCTTCTTTCCCTTTCTTATTTTGAATGCATTCTTCTTCTAAATGACATGTTTCCTTACAAGTGCTGCAATTTTCTTACCTAGTTCTACCTCAATCTGCTGATATAAAATACCTTCATTTTTTATGATTTTGATTTCCCTAGGAAGGGGGGAAACGGTTTCCAATTAATACAAAACCTCACATACATACTTAGATCCTTTTGCTCTATGGCCTGATCATATTTCACAAAGGTACCCAACCTATTCCCTATCTCACTTAGGATTATTGGGTCCCATTATTCCACTAAAAGGTTATAGAGGTGAATCCAGACCGAGACCTCTTTAATATTTTCCTTTAGGGGGTTGAAGTTAGGGACAAATTTTTAATATAGAATCCCATACCATCCATTAAGAAGGGCCCATTATTTAATATCCATCTTTAAGTGTGAGAAAAGTCACATTCAATGAAATAAAACCCATTTGAAATGGTTTTGAGCTTTATATAGGAACCCTGCTTCTTATCACACCACTTATGAACCCTAGAAAACATAGGCCACTCACCATCCCATTTCATGGAGAAATATTTCTCCTGATACATCTTAACAACTTCAAGCCATCCACTACCCCTATTTCAAAAGAAATTACCCTATCCTCTTTAGTAAGAAACCTCACTCGGTCTTTCCCCTCTAGTCTACCTTTCTCTTTTGGCTTCCAGTTTTTCTCCTGAAGAACACCACTCTAATACTTAGGACCCAAAAAAAGTCATGCAAATCCCTATGTTGGTGAGTGAGGTCTGGTAGTAGGACGTTGGAAAGGGTGTGACCTAGACTTGTTCCGACGCAGATCCTCCCACCCCCAATCACAAGGGAACCCTTGTTTGTATCCTCCATTATGAGCAACCCTGATATGACAAGGAGCCTAATACTACCTTATAGAACACCATGGATAGAACCCTACTCTCCCTTTATAGCATGACATCTTCCTACTAATTTGGTTATATAGTTTTACAATTACCTAAATATTGCATTTTTTAGGTTAGGTCACATAGTCTAATTAGGTCAACAAAATCAAGTTAATTCCAATCAATTTCTAAGTCATTAAAGGATCAAATCCAAGGCTAATTGGCTCACCTTCAAGTTTGGAAGTCAATCTAATCTCCTTGCCAATTTGCATCCTAATGTTCATTGAAAAAGGATTGATGTTAGCGATTTATGCATTAGAGCTAGGATCCCTTTTTCAATAAAATAGTAACCATATTTTATAATCCTCATTAGAAATTAAGTAATTAATTATTACTAATGTAATTGAATTTATCAAACTCGTTCCTTAATCTACTATACCAAATGGATTTAAATGATCTTACACACCCTCGAACATTTATATAAATAATCTTATTATCAAATTATTGTGTAAACATCATTAAACCAAAATATATAAATATTATATTTTTAGTTATCTTATCATTAAAATGATCATAATTGATATAAACCTCGTGTCATTCAACCAATGTTTACTATTGATTTTTACACACATGAATAGTACGAGCCTACTTAAAATAATTCTTTGTATATAGATTTTGATTTGTAGTATTTCATTCAAGATGAATTCAAGGATGACAAGGGTGATACATAAAGATGTACAGAATAAATGAATATGGATTTAAATAATAAATTACATGTTTGTTTATTATTATTATTCATTTTCCTTTTTAAACCCCAAATTACCCTAAAACCTAATGCATGCCCTAATTTTAAACTCGTTTAGAGAGGTCACTACATAGGGGAAGGGTCGTCGTCCTCTCTCCATCGAGCATAGCAAGAGGGAGGGGTTTAACAAGAGGTTTCAAGATTTAGTCTCAAGAGACTGAACTGCCCACCAAGAGAGCTACTCTCTCTCTATTACATATTATTTTTTTGTATTCCTTATTTTAAGTTTTATAATTATCATTATGATATATATTGGATCCGGATAACTCCTAGATAAAACACACCTATGTACATACAAAAATGCATAAAAACATGCATATGACATGCATGACATGCATTGGGAGGGCCCACCAAGACGCAAGTGGAAGGGATGACAAAAATCACGAGATTGATAGATGAAAGTTTTTAAACGCCAGTAGAGCGGGAGTTTTTAAACACAGGGAGAATAGCCAAGCCTAATCCCACGTAAACACCGTACGCTTCATAATGACAGTGACAGACAATTGTTTAAGAGCAGAGATACCAGGGACCTCTGTTATTCAGTTGTGTCCATTTTAAAACAAACTAATCAATTCTAAGTTCGCCGACCTGGTCTATCGAACATTCACTACGGTTGATGAAAGCAAGACGAATCTAGGCATATGAGGGCTTGGCTTGGACTACTGCTACGTAGAAGCGCCATTGATCAGGGTGAGTCCAGGCATTTGATGGTAATAGAAGAGTGGTCTCTGGTGTAACAAAAGGCCAGACATAGTGGAGACCACAACATTTCTCAATAGCAACAACCATTTCGAATCTAAGGATTGCACCAGGTATGTGATCGATCTGTAATGACGTTTTGATTATATAAAATTGGATCATGTGCAATTTCATCAGGCATTACCTCAATTTTGTTTGTTTAGATCTCCACATGGGCACATCTACAATGTGGGGAGTCCAATAAATTTGGACCGTCCAAACAACATGGTTGTGAACCCCCTCAACATCTTTGGCACATTTGGTTTCATGTCCTCCTTTGAGAGTATGCTTTATGAAGAAGAAAAATATGGTGTGGAGAAAAAGTTGAAGCAGGGATTGTGTGCATTTCTTCAAGAAAAGCGAGAGAGAGCAGAGTGAATGCTTACAACAGAAGAGTGGGAAAAAGTGGAAAATTTGATCCTTTGATCAGGAGAAGTCTCATTGTAAGGAAAAGCGCCAGCCATTATCTGTCCCTGGCTACGATCGCCATCATTGCTTTCTACTACTGTAGCGTTAATATCATTGTGTTGGCGTTTGGAACGAGTTATTGTGGTTAGGATTATTGTTTCATCATCTCTTCAGTTTAGAGATCAGAAGTGCTTTCGTTTTATTGATTTTGTTTCTTGCCATTGGTGTTTCATTCCATTCACATTTGGATTAAAAATCGTGTGCCTCGGTATTTGTAACTGTAATTAAAGTGGAAAACAAATAAAGCAACGAAGTTTTGCTCTGTGTATCTCTTATACCATGCCTTATCTCAATGTAATTTGAATTCTTGACTATTTAATACATATTATTGCCTACCGACTAATCAAAAATTGCTTTATGTTTACATATATTTATTGTTTTTCTCAAGTTGGATAAGCTCTTCATCTTTTGTCTAGATGAGGTTTTTTCAATTGAATAGAGGAGTCAATAATCACAACAGGCTTGACATCAGCAGAAGTTGTCACATATTTGACTTCTATTCTAGAGAGAGTTATAACGGGTTGTTTTTGGAGGTTCATAGCTTTTCTATTGTAGAAAGAGTTATAATGGGTTGTTTTTGGAAGTTCATAACATTGTTCTTAAATCTCGATAAATGATACATTTGGAGGTGTTCTTTCTATCATCAATATTTCCTATTCAAGTATTATCTATGTAATCAATTAACTCAAATGTATTAGATATAAAGTATACAATATTTTGATTTTTTTGTCATTAATGTATGTCAAGATTTTTTTTAGTTTGTTAGTGCAAATCTTTTGGTGACTTAGTACATAATGTCATGTCTTGTGGTCTTCAAATACATCAAACTACTAACAAGTCCTTTATATAAAATTAAATGTACATTACAGCCCTTTTCTTCTTTGCTCAATTTCAATCTTGTGGCAACTAGTATTATTTTGGCTTGCAATTCATCATTTTAAATATATTCAAAATACAATTAGTGTAATGCCCCAATCCATTAGTTAAATAACTATATTTGACTATCCTTTGAAAAATATAATGAGAGCTTGGGGAGGAGTTGCAAGTGGGGGATACATATAACTAATCAAATTGAACTGAGGACTAACTAACCAATTGGGTTGTTATGTGTAAAGGGTCTTACAACAGTATGTGGGTTGCAGGTTTCACAACACCTAGTGTTTTCCAACCTACAATTATTTAAATGAAAACCTTGTCTTATTTAGAAATTATGAATGTGATGAAAGACACTTTCAAAATTTACCACAACTATTACTTAGAGTAAAATTGTGTTTCAATTTCTTCATATTATGAAAAAAGAAGTGCACAAAATAATCACAGGTTGGAAAACACAATGGGTCGTGAGTAATTTCATTTTACTTGATCTAAGCTCAAGGGTGGAGAACTTGGGGACGATTTTCAAATTGGGCATACATAAAACTAATCAAATTAACTTGAGGGGTGACTAACCAATCGGGTTGTTATGTGTAGAGGTTTTTACAACAATATGTGGGTTGCAAGTTTCATAACACCTAGTGTTTTCCAACTTGCAATTGTTGTAATGAAAACATTTTCTTATTTAAAACGTATGAATGTAATGAAAGGAACTTTCAAAATTTACAACTGTTACTTATAGTAAAAATTGTGTTTCAATTTCCTCATATTATGAAAAAAAAATGCACAAAATAATCACAGATTGGAAAACACAGTGAGTTGTGAGTGATTGCATTTTTCTTTTTCTAATCTCAAAGGGATGGAGAGCTTGGAGAGGATTTCTAGGTTGGGGATACATAATTGACCTAAGGGGTGACTAACCGATTGGGTTGTTACGTGTAGAGGGTTTTACAATAGTATGTGGGTTGTAGGTTTTATAACACCTAGTGTTTTCCAACCTGTAATTTTACAAAATAATAAGAATGTAATGAAAAACCTTTGTTATTTACATAGTAGGAATGCAATGAAATTCACCTTCAAAATTTATAAAAATTATTAGAGTAATAATTGTGTTTCAATTTCTTCATATGTTTGAAAAATAAATAACTTTTCATAAGGAAATAATTGATAGGGGATAGCATGTTTTCCAACAAATGTTACAAATAATGTGAGCATTTTTTTGTTTCAATCAGATGAAGAAAGTGAAATGTCATTTTTACTGTACCAAAGAGTTGTTCTAAAATTTGAAGGTGGAATTCATTACATTCTTGGTGCATATGAAGTAAAAACTTTTCATAAGGAAATAATTGACACTTGGGACAGTGTGTTTTCCAACACTACAATTGTCTAACTTATTTTTCATATCTTTTACTTGAAGCTTTAGATCAACTACTCCCTCATCAACCCTTAGGACACCAACATCCCTTTCCTAGATATATTTTTCAATGTCTTGAATACTCTTATGTAGCTTTGCAACCTCTTTTTGGTCAGCTTTGAGAGTGTCTTTATGATTAGAGAATGCAATTTTTTCTTTTAACAAGTTCTTTACAAGACTTGTCTACCTTTTCAGATAACACTTTCAGGTCTCCACCCAACTAATTCTCTTTTTCTATATACTTAGATCTAATTTTACCTTTTCCTTATCATCTATTTCCAATTGTTTTTGTTCCATGAAATTCTTAAGTTCAAAAATATTATCATCTAGGGAAAGTGCTACTATATATAAGTTTTACTCCACACATGCAAGTCCCTTTCTTACACAATAACAACTAGCACTACTTTTCACAAGCATGTTTTTCCCCAACATAAGTGAGCTTCCTCTTTGCAAGAATAATTTCACTCCACAACTGACTATTCATCATGGCAGCACTAATCTTAGTCATGCAAGCACTAATCTAGATATGCAAGCAATGGTTTCATAGAATATGTCTTGTACTTTTTCCCAATTCTGCTCTTATTTATTGCACCCTAATCTACCCCTTGATACCCAAGGTTAGAGACATATTTATGCCCTTAAGCCCTATGCCACTAAAATTGAAAAACTTTCTCTATTTGGTATGCATGTTGAGGAATTTACATCATGGTGACTAGGTCATGTTACACAAGGTTGGCTCTAATATCAGAAAGGTGTGCATGAAAATGACTGCATATGAGCCCCCACTCAATACTTTTTCTCAACCCAATTAATTAATTAATCCAGCTTAATCCTTCATTAACATTTTTCATAAATTAATATTCCTCCAATTCTCAAATGTTCCATCATGTCACATGTGTCATTCCTCTTTACATGTGCAAGTATGCACAATCTTCCAACTATTCTCCACCTTATCCCTCCTAAATCCACTTGAGACAAATGATGCTTTAAGGTTTGGCCATCCATGAGGCAATTTTCCTCTTTCTAGTTAGTCCAAATTTTAAATCTCCCACCTCCCAATCAAAAAGTTAAATATTTCCTATTTTGGAAATCCTACAAATGTCTCCCATTTCTTTTTCAAATCCATATCATTAGCCACCTTTTGAATAAACCTCCTCTTGGCACTTGGTTATTTCCTCTTTCATGATATCTCTTGCATATTATGATCCTTTTATCATTGAATTGCATTATTCCTCACAACAAGAGCCTACAAATAGAACCCTTTACCTTTCATTATCATCGATACATTTTATAGTAGGTGTGTGCTACCATTTTTCTATTAAAAATCATCCAATTATACCAATACTATGTTGGTTTAAAGAGAAATCCACATTGCATTCATAGTATTCAATCAAGCATCTAAGAGACTAGATATCAAATAGAGCCTTTATGTAATATGTTATTGGGTGATTTCTTGTATATTGCATAATTAGATTGCATGGATTATGATTTTATTACAATTTTGGATTGGAAGGAGTGATGGAATAATAAGATATATGGAATTATATTCCTTGGAGTAGCCTATAACTAGGTACCAATGACAAGGGGTTATGGAATGAGAGGACGAGGTTGCAGGATAGAGTGGTAGATGGTGGATAGGAATATAAGCATGGGAAGATCGAAGGTCAATGGGATGAGAGATATTTAATTATTAGGATGGAAAGATTCATGGATAATGAAAGGACTATGATGGATGAAAATGCTTAGATTAATAAATTTATATTAGCCTAAAATGAACCTAATGGATTAATGCTATGATGATGGATGTTAGGTTTAGGGTTTAGAGTTTAAGGTTTAACTTAATGGATTAATGCAATGATGGTGATGGATTAATCTAAAGAGAGACATAAATTTTGTGTTGAAAGACCTTATAATGAATAAATTGAATGAAATAGGTATTGTATTGGTTGAAGAGATTCTTCTCACTCTTGAGAAGTTGAGGAAGCTGTGTGTGCAATATATGCAATGGGAAAATGGCAATGCAGAACTAGAGCAATAGGTACTAGAATGTATGAAATGGAAAAGGAATATGAAGAAGTAGACCAAAGTGAATGAGATAGATAGTTTATTGACTGAAGAGATTCTTCTTGCTCTTGAGAAGTTGAGGAAGATGTGTGTGCACTATGTGCAATGGGAAAATTTCAATACATAAGTGCGTAAATTCAAGAGGTTTTGTATTGCACATGAATTTTTGCAAGCAAAGAAAGTGAGAGATGATGCTATAAGAAGAGTTGAACAAATGAACTCAAAGATTCTTGAACTTATGAATTCAATGGAACAGATAAAATTGGAAATAAATGACAAGGA
>VDFB02361115.1:0-42097 GCA_007258455.2 Sequoia sempervirens
CCTCGTCTTCACGAGAGGTCTATGGCTCCGCATGAGTCACCCTATGGACCGGCGCCTCCAGTTGGGAGGAAGAGCACAGGACAGCCATAGATGGGACCAGCGCCTCCAGTTGGGAGGAAGAGCACAGGACAGCCCATGTAGGACTATGCGATGACACTCTCCCCTAGTTGCCCATGTGTTTTACTTTATTGTGTTCCTCTGGAAGTAGGTTGTGGGAGTTGGTTTAGATTGTTGTTGTTTGGACTTATATTGATTTATGGAGTATTGCCTTGATACATCTTTGGTGTACTTTGTGGTCTTGTATGATCTCATTGATATTTGACTTATGACCTTGTTCTCTTATGGTACTGTGAGATGATGTTATTGTGTTGTTTAATTGCAATTTGGAATTGTATTATGTTTATTTCAGTGGATTTGGAAGTGTTTCATGATCATCCTTTGGTTACTTGTTACTGGTCATTGCTTTGATTTATGTGATGAGATTTATGATTTTAAGTTATTTAAATGACTCTTGGTTGTTGTTGATTATGTCATTTTAATCCTTGAGTTTTATGATACTTTTGTATGTTGTTGAGTCTTGTGGTTCCGTGTTTGGATGTTCTTGGTTGAGGACTCTTATTGTTAGCTCCTAGCATGGGGGGTGGGTCTTCGGACTCACATGGTCGGGTGGAACGTGCTAAGCACCCCATTAGGTCCCCAGTCGAGGATCGAGAGGTGCGGATTGGTGCGGTTGCAGCGACTTCAGTGTTGTATCCATCTTGGAGCCAGTTTTCATCTATTTATTTGTATCATGATTCTTTTGTATGGTTTCCATTTATGTTTGGAAACACCTTTGTATCATTGTACTGTAATGTAATGTTAACTCGGTGTGGTTATTGACCATGGCAATTGTAATTCATTGTGTTAAGTTAATTATTTATATGTTGTATTTATGTACTCAAATGGTTTCTTATCAATGATTATCATGTATGTGTTATATTTGTTAATGTTTATTTTGTTATGGATTATATCTTTGGATTTTATTCTTTATTGTTGTTGTGTGGATCTCAGTCTCATAATGACTCCTCGTGTACCCCAAGGGATGTATGTGTTAGTAAATCTGCTTAAATGAAATTCATGTTATGACTTAATGTGTTTTACATATATGTTATGTTTAATTTTTTTTAAAAAAATTGTGCAGTAATTATTGTTTAGTTGTCCTTTGGGGTTCGCACGATGGGGCGTTACACATTTTCCTTATGCTATCTATGATAGGAATTGTAGTACCAATAATGTATTAAAAACTCTCTTTTTTTTTGCAATTTCTCTAAATCTTGTTCCATTTGTTTTAGTTATTCTTGAGGAACATTAGAAATCATTGTTTCAACATTAAATCGAATTGTTTGTAGGTACGGTGGTCATGGGAAATGAGGTATCAAAGCTATAATCCATCGTGGGTTGACTAGTATCAATACTATGAGTGAAAGAGTTGGAATACTCAAGATCCATGTTTAATGTGGGAATGTGGGATGGCACTAGTCTTGAACTATGTTTCATTATAGTATTGTTAATAAGACACCAAGTTGTGAATCTCATACAAGTTTCACAAAACCTAGGTGGACCCAAAATGGAGAATAGGCTCTACGTAAATGCAATCAAACACCCTAGAATATGAAGTGCAATGCAAGTATGTAAAAGAGATAGAAATTTTTAGATTTGAAACAAGATAACTTGTTGATTATACTATGCAAGTACTATGCAAAATTTTGAATTTTTTAGATTTTAAAGGATGCAAAATGCAAACCTAAAACCCTAAATGAAATGAAAACTAATGCAAGGTAACAACCCTAAATGAGATGCAAATAAATGTAATCCAATCAAAATTAATGAAAATCCTAGATCTAGGGTTTGAGTGGACTCCAAATTAGAAAACTTATAGTGAAAGATTGTAAGGTTCACTAAATTGAAATGGAGGGGTTTTCGGTGCTTTCTATTCAAATGGGGGTTCACCAATAATTTACTATAAATAAAAATTGTAAAATGGGGTATAAAGAGCCTATCATCCTCTATCTCATTAGGAAAAAGAGATACCTTAAGCCAAGGTTGACTTTTATCCCTCAAGTCAGTCAACCTTGAAGGAGATCTTTTTTTCCCTTATTATCTAGGATAGGGTAGATCTGTTGAAACAACACTTTTGGGAGAAAGATTAAAAATAGTAAATAAATGTAAAAATACAATGTAATAATTGAAATCAGAAGATTAAACCTTAATCTAGTGGAACCTACAACTTTCAGGTAGATTTTGGAAGGTTAAGTATTTTTGGACCTTTCACCAAAATGTTGTTGCTAAGTGTCCTCTTGGACTCATTTTCCCAAGGGTGAGTGATTCTTTGTAGGGATTTCTAAAATAAATTATTGGGTCCTCTGCTCCTATGTCTGCACTCCCAAAATCTCTATATTTCATAGTTGAAAGTTTGGAAATAAATACTGTAGAAGAGTTTTTGTGGGCTGATGACAACTTTGACAACTTTTCCAATTTTTCTCTTTAAGAGATCTTCAATCCCTCTTCAACCTAAGATGTGTAGAACACACAAGAGGGAAATTTTTTTATTTTTTTTTGTGAATGGGGGTTTTCCTTAGTCAAATCCCATTTTGGTAATTAAACCATGAATTGAAACAATGAAAAATGAAAGGAATGACGAATGAACAAGTTTTATGTTGCAACTCACCAAACCCTTGATTTGAAACCTTTGAAGGTTTGTAACTTAGTAGAGCTCTCGAAGGTCTTGATCTTTCTTGAATGGCTTGATTGGATGTTTATCTTGATGCTTGAAACCTACATCACAATTTTAGCTCCAAAAGCATGCATGTTGCTTGATAACTTTGTCATGATTCTTGTGTTCTTCAATGCTACAACAAATACTTGAGAAATATTCTCTTGAACACCTTTGACAATAATCTTCACTATAGGAATGCTTGCATACAAAATCTAGGATTTTAATTGATAAAAGAGCTTACTTTTATACATAATTTTCTAATTTTTCAAAAATTAAACATTACAAGCGAACACTTAAAAATTGAATTTAGGACCTTAATATGTGGCCAAAAACATGTTTAACATTTGAAATTGTGATCTTAAAGGGGACCCATTCACCAAAGGGAAAATTGGTCTTGACCTAAATAATTATGACCTATTCATTTCTTGGTGTTAATAATGAAAAGTGCATTAATTAAATCACAACTCCTCTTTAAAAAATTACAATTAAATAGGCTTGTAAAATAAAAAATTTAGGCCATTAGAGGCTCAATTAATCTCAATTAATTAAGGGACCCAAACATAGTGTGAAAATGTAAAGGAGTACATTGTCCAACACTACAATGTCAAAATTAGGACTAGACATGTAAAATGAAAAATACTCAAGAATATCTGGGCATTGTAAAGTTGAGTCCTAACAAGCTCTATCTAGGGATGTGTGTCACTTGGTAGAATAGAAATAATCTATCCATCTTAAAATGTGGAATAAAAATAGGGGAAAAAAAAGGAAACTAGGGTTGACTTACAATTCACCATGACAAGAAAATTTTGATGTATAAACTAGAATATATGGATAAATTAAACTATTTATAGGGAAAGAAAACATACATCCAATTACAAAAAATCTCAAATGACAAATATATGACTATAAAAATCAACACAAAATATAATTGTAGGTTTGACCTTACAAAGAATATTCATTTCACAAGGCCATAGATAAATTGTTGCATTGAATTTCCTCTATAAAAAATAATCATAGTAAAGGAGCTAGTCCCCTTAAATCCATAATTTATCCACCATCTAAATACAAAAAAATGAATTATTTGTCTTACATGCAATTTCTTGTAAAAATTACATTAGAATAATGGTGATTGATCTCACCCCAACTTTAATTATGTTGGTAAAACATAAATAATAGGTATTAGACCTATTTCACATTGCATCATGCATGCATATTGTTGGTGTTTTTTCTTGTAAAAACCAGGTTTGTCTCCTAATCTACCTATGGAATTGCCAATTCCAATCAAGGGCAACTCGGAGGACCTGGACCAACTGATGAGGATTTTAAAATAACATCCTACACTTCAGGCTCTGCAAGACCCAAGAGGGAGATCCCTATAATGTGTTTATGATCTCTGCACCAAACTCATAAACAACTTTTAACAATTCACAGATAATCCCACAAATGGCTCAACAGAATAGGATACTACTAAAATGAATTGGCCTTTCATCAGTAATATCAGCTACTTGGAGCATGAGATGATTACAACATTATTCTGTAACATAAGATAGTCATTTTATTTGAAATTTGGTGGCAATCCCTAAGCAAAGACACACAGACAAAAAGATTCACAAACTTACACAATTTAGATTAGTGCCATATACCATTGGGGAGTCAAACTCACAAACATTTACAATTCATCAACAGATTGAAATACTTAGCATATATGATCCCTAACAATATTACATTACAATAGTATGTTTTGTCCCAACTTGGAAATCTCTTCTTACTAAATCCGCTTTACAAACATACCCATCCATGATTCTAGTTCAAGAATTTTAGTGAATTCTTTGAATTAAAGCTAAAAAGCAGGAGAAAACACACACATCGAGGCGATGAGATGAACATCATAATCCTTAATTATTCTATTCAAAATTATGATATGTTTGTATAGAGGAGAGACTTGAGCTTGAGATATAACATCATAGCATAAATGTTAGTACTGTCATGAAACATCCAATCTTCATAAGTCTAAAACCCTTCTACCAAATAACCCCAGACCTAAATTGCCTTAACATTCAAAAAAGTTCATTACAATTTGCTTTGCAACTATACCTAGACTCGAACTTAAAAAAAATATCTGACTTTCCAACCCTCTTTTCTAGCCTTGAAATCCTTCTTATAGAAAATGAAGGAGCAACAAGCATCGGGCTAGAAATTACACATGTCACCGATCAATTGGACCGCTATATGTCAGTTCAAAATTGAAACCAAAACCACCAAGTCCCGGAGCATCTTTTCTATTGATTCTAATCATCACATAATAGCCACAACATTTGTTTCATCTCAAAACTTGTGCTCAAATCCACCATGAAACAAAACCAAAATCAATTACAAAATAACCGCTGAACCATCAGGTGCTAGTAATATTCACCATTTCATTCCTTCTCAGTTAAGCATTTGTCAACCCAACTCTAATATTCCTCATCTGTTAGCCAATTAAAGTTAATCACCTCCCTCATCTTGGTATTGTAAGGTATGAATTTCACTACAACCTGGTTGGCTTCCCTTTCAAATGATTCTAAGAACATGCTGGTATTAATTATTTTATCCATGCTACTTACCAACAAGTCATGATCTGACTCATCACAGATTAATTTGATTTGTGCATTAATAACCTCCTCTACCCTTTCTTTCCACTACTGTAGTGTCTTAATATTCCCATGTGCATCTATTATATCTGGATAAAAGTGTCATTCCAATCATCAAAACCCTTTATTAATTCCCTAATTTTCTTACTCAAATCATCAGGCAAGGCCTGGAATCCCTTCAATGATTTCACAAAGATTTGAGTAGGTTTTAATGATTGGGGCCTATTATTCACATCAAATCTAGAAGCCTTAAACATAACATCTAAATCAGTGGCCCTAGAGATCCATTTCTTAACCAAGGGCACAATCACTTCCCGATCTCTATTAATATTTTGAATTCCATCCAAGAATAAAGAATATAAAGAATATATAGCTGGTATCTTAGAATCAACCTTCTCATTTAAATGCCTTACAATGGTGTCAACCACCTCATTATGTTTGGCTACAGCATCATCCTCACTTGCCCTTAGGGCAACCTATAATTCTATAATTTTATTTATCATCTGCCCTTTTACAGGATCTGTAGAATATTCAACCTCTTCTTCAATTGGCCTTAATGTAGGGCTATCAACAGGTGTCTGAATTGGGGATCTAGGAGTAGAAATGATTGCAACAATAGGGGGTAATGACCTCGAAGTAGTATGTATTACTCTAGAGATAGGGGCACTAGAGGATTCTCCCACCTGCCCGTACCTTAGTCTATCTACTTCAGACTGCAATTCAACATTTATTTGTTGCATCCTACTATACTCCCCAATTATTGCATTGTACTTTTCCATCAAGCTCTTCTTTTCAACCTCATCCCTTTTAGCTATTTTCTAGGCCAATTTGGCCACATTCAGTGTCAAGCTTATGGCTTTTGTCATTGAGGTTTCAGAAACTCTCTTGATGATAAGCTCACCCCTTAGATTTGGACTGATATCAGCCACATTCGATTTTCTTCCCTGAGGTGCCAATGCCCATATCGCTAAAGTTTCATATTCCTCACTAAAGGTAGATTCTTGTAGGGCTGCCTTAACTTCCTCCTCACTACTTTGCATAGGATGCTTGGACTGCATGATAGCATTGAATGCTACAACATTAGCTATGTCCCATTCACGGAGAAGTAAGACACCAGCCTGAGACACAAGTTTCCTTCCTTCATCAGGAGTGAGGTTCTTGAACTGCTACATTAATTCAGCTTTGACCTCATCATCATTCTCTTGGTTAGACCTATCAGGTATTAATTCCCTCCTCTTGCTTTCATTATGATATTCTTAAAGTTTCATCCTCCATACCAACTGCAAGAAAATAGGAGTTTTCACGAAGGCATCATCATCCAAGAATGCCTTGCAGGCCACCATCCTTGCATCTTGTACACACTACCCCTTTATATCCATATCAGTCAGCACCAATTCTGCTGATCTAGGAGGGGAGGGGATGCCAACCTACATGTCCTGATCAGTTATAATTATCTCATCCACCATAGCCTCCTATGATTCCTCAATTATTTGCCTCTTAAGGCTTGGCTCTAATGGAAGCTCCATAGGTTCATCCCTAGGTGGTGAATCAAGATCCATAATCTTTATTCCTCTAGGATTTCTGATCCCATGACCCGATTGTGATGATGCTTTCATTATTTGTTTGCCTTTTCTCTCCTGCTTCTTCATCACTACTATCATCTCTCTTCCTTCTGTATAAAGGCCTATCCCTTGGTGGCTGATAAGTTGGCCTTTCTTCCTCAGGCCTCACCTCCAATCCTTAAATTTTCAAGTCCACCTCAAAATTTATCTTCTTAGTTCTCAGGGTGTTCATGATTTCCCTAAAATTATTCATCAGGAAATCAACTCTTCTATGAAATGGAGTGAACTCCATTAGTGGATCATACTTTGGATCCAACTTATGCACCATGGCTAACATTTTCTCATAGGCAATCCATTTCTCCTTATTTAATTCTTTCTAGCTCAAATCAAACTCATTCCTAATCAAATATTCAAGAAAATTGAAAACATGGATAGACTTACCACCCTTAATTCTTTGTCTGAATAGAGAAAAGAATCCCTCAGGGTCATGCTACCTCACAGATCCACTCTTCAAATGGTAATCATCAAAATATCTATCAAAGTGAACCCATCCTCCCTTGGAAAATATAAAATCTAAAACAATAGTATAATCAGGGAACAAAGTCCCTTTTCCTCTTCTAGTCAAATTATCCTCATGGATGCAACATAGTTGCCACAAGACCTCTGCAAATCCCATCCTTGATGGTACATTGTATGGGAGAATATGAGGAACTCCTTGGAAACCATAAACCCTTAAGACAGTGCTTACAGTGTATGGAATAATGTTGCCCCAATTATGACATACCTTCAAATCAAACTTTCTTTCTTTTGGTCAGAGGAAATTGTGCAAATCCTCAGGAATCCTTGGCACATTCACCATCAGCCTAGCCCTGAGCCTAGAAGCAAAGCAGTTATCAAACTGCACATAATTAGCACCTCCCTTGTTGCAAGACAAGTCTACACTCCAAGCCTGTACCGGTAATCTTTCTCCATTCACCTCCTATCTCAACTCCATTTTCTCTGAGAAGAAGTCAGAATTCTCATAAAAAATATGTACATTAATAAGGAGTACCAAAAGAAATGAGTACTAGTATCCCCCACATATAAGTTCAACAAACCCTCATGTATCCTTTCAACAAAGAAAGAAGCATAGTCATATATTATATAAAAATTGGGATGCTGAATTTGAACCCCCATAAACATATAGGCAATGGGCATCATAGTACTAGGGTTGAAATCTAAAACTTGGTAAAGTGAATAGAAAGTTGCCAAGAAATGATCAGCAAAACAACCTAACCTGAAAGGTTCCCAATCAGTTGAGCTGATATGAATCGTTGAACTGCCTGCCCTAGCTAGATGAGGAGGAAGCAATTTTGATTTGAAAAGAGGTTGTGTTTTGTCATATTCCTGTTTCATTTCCTCAAGGTCTATCTGGACCAAGAATGAGCTATATTCACTCAAATCAAAAACTCGCTGAATCACATCTGCATTGATATTCAATAAAACCTCACCATCATTATCCCTTATAATCATTGTGACAGGATCATATCTTGCAGCCACTGCCCTGAGGAGGTCGATATCAAGAAACACATTCGGTACCACAAGCTTTCCCATATCATACCTCCAACCATTTGAAAAAGGATGAGGTGCATTCTGCTGCCCATAGCATCTTTTAAACAATTCCCAACCTGTCATTGGTACCCTAGCATCTGCAATGTTATAGGTTTTTTATCTCAATCCTTCACCTAAGGCCGTCCCTCTCATTAAAACTAAACCCCTCTTCCTGTCATTTGTTGACAAAGGGAATCGGTCAATGAAATCATCATATAGATTCCTTTGCAAGTAATCAATATGGCCAGAATGTTGTTTTGTTGGCACCATTTCAAACAATTAGGGCTTCTCCTAAGATCAAATTGTGAACTAGGGCTACCCAAAATAAAATTACAGTAAAAATTTGCAATTTCCCACAATTTTAAAAGAAATAGTAACCCTAGAATCTTAATTCAGAAAAAATTTGATCAACACAACATAGCCCTCCATAGGAATCACATTTGAATAGATTAGTGATAAAGAAAATAACTCACAGAATTTTGCGTTTTGTAGAAAAACAAACCCTTGCTGTAGTTGCTTTGAAAACTCTATCTTTGGCTCTGGACTGCTTTAAAAATGCTTGAATGCCTTGATGGTGAAAGCAGTCTACAATTAAACACTTAAATTTTATGAAAAATGGCTCATAGATGTCTCGTCCGCCATTAAAGCTTACTTGCATACCGTATCAGTGGCTTCAATTGCAATTTGACGTAGATTTAAATCTTCATCATCGATCTCTTGTTTCTATCAAATCATCAAATAGTCCTCCTTTAAAAAGCTAACAATACCTCCACATCAATTTCAAGGGCCCACCATAATACACAACGCCAAGAAAATACACATGGCGCCTGCCCGCTATATCATGGTCATTAAGCTTCCTTCAGTTTAGGATCATGAGATGGCAGGCAACCGTTGATTTTGTTCATTGGTGATCATGATCATACAAACCAAGGAATAGTATCAATATCTATCCGTTGAACAACTTTTCATCAAGATTGAAACATCACCGTTGATTATGAACACGTGCATCGCCCATGTGATTTAGTAACCTACTTGATAATGCACTAAAGTCTGATACTTATTAAAACTTTATTTACTTTTGTAGCATTGGTAGCTTGGGACACGTGGTGCCCACCCACTATATCATGATCACCAAGCAGCTAGTGGTGATGTCATCGTGAGATCGCGGGGAGCGGTCAGGATCAACCGTGGGGAAATCAACGGTTATCAAATAACCCCTGCAAAACATTAAAAATTTCTTAGAAGAAAAATAAGAGGAAGGGGACACCACCTAGGGCAATGACAGTCGATGACTCAATGTTGTTTTTAAAAGCATAGGGCACAGACCGACTCAGACCCTAGTAAATAAAAGGAGACCAGCAAAAATATTTAATATTTTCAATAAAAAGGGACAAGCCTAGATGAATCAATGGGACATAAGTTGTTTTAAAACCTCCTCAAAAAGTTAACGACAGAAAAGACCCAATCCAAAGATGGCACACCAAGGCTTCATGAAAGAAAAACAAAATTTCCATCCCTAGGTACCATCCGAATAAACAAGACAAGCCAATAATAATTCCTCAAAAAGGAAACCCAGGATGTAAATTTGAGGCTCCATCACCATGTTAGTTTTAAATTATAGTTTCTTGGATGGTTGTGATAATGGTGTTTACTATTACAATATTTGATGAATTTCTAGCTCATGTTTTTTGTGATTTGTTGATGAGGAATCACTTTGTCAAGCTAGTCTGAGCTATTTGGCATTGCTGCAACTAACTTCTATTATATGTTCATGAAGTGAATGTGCAATCTAAAAATCTGTAGTCCTTAGAAGATTGCACTAGTTTTTTGTAGTTGTAGGTTCCCTTGGTCAAGCAAAACTCAGTTTAGGAAGTTTGTCTACTATAGCAGCCTCCATGATTACTGTTCATTCATAGCTTAGGATTAGAACAACTTTCTCAACCCTTTCCCTTTTGTTACTTCTTTTAGTGCTTTGTTAGATTAGGATCTCAAGCATCACCATGAAGCTAAATCAGATGAACTTGATGAGTTTTAGTTTGCTGCTTTAAGTGGGCAGCTATTGTTCATTCACTTCCAACACTTTGAAACTACATTTGCAGACCCAACTTCCCATGCTTTGTAACTTATACGTAAGACTACTTTATGATACCAGCAATACACATCAACCAACTAAGAGATTCCAAGGAAGTCATGACCTGATAGAAAAGAGACCTTGGGATAATTTTCAACAACTTGTTGTTGGAGATTTCCTTTCAAGAGAGGTTGTGCGCTTATGCACTACTTGTGTTGAGAAATGCTAAAACACCGATCAATAGAATTGGCACTAGAAGGAGGGATTGGCTGAGCTTGAGGCTACAAAGATGAAAATTGGAAGTTGAAAATAACTTTGAAGTTAAATCTGAGATAGCGAGATCTCCTTATTTGTTGGAAATTTGAAATCAAAAAAATTTGAAGGCAAACGAAAAGCTGATTTGAAATAGAGCAACATGTGCAACTCAACATCACTTAGCTACATGTAGATTTAAACGTAAGATTGAAGAGACCATTTTGGTTACAATTTGCATTGGTAGATAAGTGTAGGATTCATGGCACCCACAAACACAATGAATTGGGATGTCTAACTTTCTTGAGTAGAGTTGAAAAGGTCTTGCAAGGATAGATTCCCTTTTGGGAAATATATCAGCCCTTGGTTCTTGTAGATCTAGAAGAGGAATTTGCTAACATGGCAGCCAAAGCATTCAAGGAGCTGATTCAAGAACTCTTGAGCAACAAGGATGGAATAAAATTGGAAGAGGTACTAATTTTAAGTTGGTGTAGATTTCACAATGCACCACACTCATAATTTACTTGTCCATCATGTGAAGAAATCATCACTCATGTCAATGGCAGTTTCAACAAGTCAGAGCAGCCAGCTCCCAATGAAGAGAAGTCATCCCATGAGGTGGGAGAGCTATCAACATCTAGAGGATAACACATTGAAGTTGAACCAAGAAATTCAACACAAGTAAGTGCTAGGACAACAAGCACTAAGGATGAAAGTCAAAAGGAAGGAGCTAAGCTCTTTATGAAAACAAATGGATTTGATGAAGGATCACTTGGAAGTGAACTTAAAGGCCTTTTCCCCATATACAAAGGGAATTCCTCTATACAAGAAGAAGAATGGTTCGAAGTTGATAATGAATTGATAGATTTTACAACATATGTAGGGAGAGCTGATAGAACTATTGAAGAACAAAAGAAAGAAGAGGCTACAAGCCTTGGAATAGTAGAGGGCGATGGAGAAAGCCTAAGTGAAATCAGATTAGAAGACCTATCCTTCATAAATGAGAGTGACCAAGCATCTGAAGATGAAGATTTGGAGGAGTGGGAACAACCACAATTTGCGGTTGTCCACTATCAAACTTCCTTCCTAATTGGAAATGAAGATCTAGTCATGGATAGATATAACGAGCTAGTATCAAGACTACCAGGGGATTGGTCAAAGCTAAGACACCAAGTGGAATTGGAAGTGTTATTGTTGTAGGGATGGTATAGGCTCCATGACTCCCCACATTTAGAGTTCACATGTCAACTATGCAAAGAGGCAATTGAACAAGTTAAAGAACAAGTGGGACAACCCAGTGCACTGCTTCCTGTAGTTGGTTCAAGAACTAAAGCAGAGGTCCAAGAATATGAACCAAGTTATAAATCATCCAAAGTCCTCCAGAAGGTGTCAGAATAGCAATAGAAGAAGGACAACAACATTCAGAGCCTCCAAATGATGAAGCAGATCGAATGGGAACAATGTCCATTGATCATCAAGAGTCCTTCCCTCTTGTAGAGAATTTTTATGCAATGGATGATGGGATTTATGTGGAGTCCTTGGAGGGAAATAATATGGTAAATATTGCCCCCTTGATGAGGTGCCCTCCATTGATGATTTTTTTCCATTGGGAGCTATACTCTAGAGGTACGACAACACCAAGGAGGAGTACATTACAGAAGATGGCAATGATGAAGATATATTACTTGAACCTACATAATGGGAGAGGAACTCCTTATCCATCTACAGTAACAATGAACACGAGGAGAGAATTGAACATCATGAGGAGATACACGAACTGCAAAGAGAAGAAGAAAAATACAAGGGTTTTTTGATGGCTGCTAGCAAGAATGACACACCTGGCCAACTACAAGATGCAACTAGGAGTCCTATCGCCTTGGTCATTGTTGATCCTCCTTCACACTCAAGGAGTTGAAATAGGATAGATTTGTGCATGTCATCATCCCATGACATTGAACATCAAAAAAGAAGGTCAACACTTGGGAAAGGAGGTGGGACAACACACTACCTTTTGAAGACAACAATCAGGTGGATCCATGGACTACGAAAGACCAATGTAATGAAGTGATTCTCCTTGAAGAACAACAAATAGGGGTTGTGGATCCCACACGTGACTTGGAAGGGGTGTTTGCTACCCCATCCTCCCATCCCTTTGCAATCCTAAGATCAAGAATGTTGTGTCATTCAGTGCCTCCATCTGATGTTGCTAACGCCATGACCAATGATGAGGTGCTCACTCTTGACTATCAGACGCTGTCACCTTCACATGGCGACATCCAGGTTCTAACTTTTCTTTCTCCTATGAATACTTACAGCTCCACTTATCCTTTTGATTATAGGAACAAAGGAAGGAAAACGTGCTTATGGATTAACCATGGGTTTAATGAACCACCTCAATTGCTGATTTTTCCTGAATGTGTGATTGAATTTGAATGCTGCTATATTGAACTTTATTTTTCTCAGTATAAAGATAAATCTGCATGGATTAGAGCTGTGATGATCACCCTTCTGCTTTTTCATACATTACAATACCCAATGGGTGTGAATGTTGGCTTGCCTTTCCTAAATATAGTGCTTTGTAAATATCTTTGTACATAGCTCATTTCGTGTAGTGTGGGTTTCCTTGTACATACCTCGCTTTTCTGCTTTTTTTAGGGTAATTGGTTTGCTATAGGTTAGTTTTCTTTAGAGTAGTTCCTTTGTTGTTTGCTTTCATTTTCCTGCTTTGGTTAGTTTATATGTTTCGGTTTACATTTGATTTTGTTGTTGCCACTTTTTTGTTGCTTTCTTTGGGGTCCCTTTGATTTTAGATGGGCATGTTCATGCGCACAACAACCATTTTTATTTCTTGGGGTTGTTTTATACATTTCTTCATTAAAATCTAAGGAATTTTTCAGAGTGGATGGTGAGGGTCTTCCGTTAGTGTCAAGTGACCGGATGTTTGGTTCGAAGGGGATAAATTGTTCGTTGGTTTGATTATGAGGTATTCTAAAATCTTGTATCTCTCACATACTTTAAGAATCCTGAGGTCACCGCGGGTTCTTATGTGAAGTGTAGTTAAGTGAAAAATCTAAAATTGTGTTTCAACGCCATTGTGATTCTTAGCCCTGAGTGTGAGCTTCATTGCTTGTGGGTTGAAAGGAAATAATTGAAAAGAGAAAATAAAAAGAAAAGAAAAGAAAGAAAAACATTGAAAATCAAAACAAAGAAATTTAGCTTTTCAGGGGGATCCAAACAACTCTACCGGGGCTATGGACACCCAGCTAGTAGTCGAGCAATGTTCGAGAGAATCATAGTGACAACCTTATTAGGGCTATGGATGCCTGACTGGCAATGAGGAAATGTCCCAGATGCTTTTGGAGTTATAATAAACTACATAGCTTAACTTGAAGGTGCTTGGATTCCTATAGCAACTAAATGGTGGGAATGAACGCAATTGCACACACTTGGATTTTTAGCATACAAAAGGTTGGGTTGGCTAATGGTTTTCATCCTTTGGTCAAACGTCTATTTTTTTCCCTAGCATGAGGATCAGAACCAAATATTTTGGGTTCATGATTCCAGTTTATCATCGAAACCCTCTACAGCATGTTTCCCCACTGAGTCACCATTTTTTGTGCATGTTTTACAAAACCGCCCCACCAAAGGTAGGGACCCCCTCTTTTAGCCCCTGATGGGTCATTTCCACTCTCGACAAACTTCTTTACTCTCATCTCATATTGTGTACCCCTGTTTGAAGGCCCATGACGACCATGAGCCACTAAATGATCAAATTTCCCTTTGCTAGATTCACTAGCCTAAGTTTCACCCAGTTATTTGTCCTTGAGGGCTAGCTTCTGTGGGTTTCTGTTCACTTTTCACCTGATGTCCTTTAGCCTTGGCGGACCTGCGTATGCGAGTTTCCTCTTGCCATTTTTTTTCGTTCACCTATAGCCGAGTCCCAATGTCTACCTGACATGCGAACTTTGTATCAACTTTCATCATTGCATCCTTCGTGTTCCATGGACCCACAATCACGGATCACCCTATGTGGATCCTCATTCCTATTTCACTACTTTAGCAGTGGCTGACTCCTGACTTCTGCCCGTATGGCAGGATTTGCACTTGGTTTTGTCATCCTTGTTATCATCCTATCACAGTTACCCAAATAGTGAATTTATCATTTGACGACACCCCACGTGCCTCTCTTCCATCATCGGCCTACACAAGATGTTTATGTGTTTCTCATGCAGTAGAAGGAGGTTAGAAATATTGCAAAATTATGTACTATAAATTCATGATTCCAAAACAACAAGAAAAGAGGCTACGAATGGGAGGTCTAAGTGGAGTTCATTAGCAAATTCAAAATTATGCCTAAGGTGGTACAACCCACTCAGGATTTTCATTCAAGCTAGCTTCTCCTTTCACATTGCAAAATTTGTACCATTGTTCATCGTTCATGTGGAACTCACATTGCAGGTTTCCATCTGTCCCCTATAGTTTCTCTTGTAGCCCTCCCGAGATGTATTTCCGTACACTTATCCTTGAAGAATTCTTTCATGCAGAACTCACATTGTGGGTCTCTCCCTGTCCTCTGCCGTTGTCTTGGCAACAACCCTTGAGCAACATCTCACATTCTCTAGCTCTCATCGGACACCGTCTATGCAGACCCCACTACCCATATGGGCATTCCATTGACCATAACAACCTTGGCCTTTAATAGGCCTTGATCCACACCTTCTGCATTTCGGCGCCCTATCGCAGCACAACTCCCACACCTTGTTATTTAATGTCACAATCATGATTTCAATGGTAGCACGAAAACACAATCACCATGATCATTCATTGTGCTCAAGGTCGTGCATTAATTCCAAGAAGAAATATGTGAGAATGATAGCACTTTCATTATGAAGAGGATGGAGCAGCACCAATCTTTATGATAATATGTCTGACTTCTATGACTACACGAATGAAGATACGTTGATGATGGAAGGTGTCCATAACTTAGATCCTTTTGTGCTAATTAAATTGATACACTCTTAGCAAACTATATCGGGTTGGTGAATGATTTTATCTAGGGAAACAAAGTTCTTTCACGAAGGCTGACTTGTAGATGCAAATTCTCCTCACGTCCTTGTCCCTCACAGGTTCCGGTTGCGGGTTCACTGTGATTGACAACCATTTCTAAATGACCTTTTGTGACCGTAACCCACACTCACCCTTCCACTGGCTTTGTCCTCTGCGGGGCCTACGGCCTTCATGTACGTTATTTTCATAGGAACTCCCCTCGTCCGCTCCCGCATCTACCTTCACCATTGCATAGTCATGCGTATTATGTTCCACATTGTTAAAGTGGCACCTTAGTAGAAATAAAGTGCTCATCGATGCTAAGTCCCTCAACAACGTGTTGAGAATTTACTAAACCAAGGAGTTGAGGGAACTAAGAATGACTGCCACCGTTATGGTCATGTAAAAGATATGCTTTAATGAGGAGAGAGCCTATAGTAAGAATGGGTAAAATGATAACAATTGATGAAATATGTGCCGAGGGTATAGATGCTCCATTAAGCGCGTCTGCCCCACCAAAACAAATCCATCTAAGCTCCAAATATTATTAAAGTTGGCATCGGAAGAATAGTGGTGGCTTGAGATTAAATAACAGTGTTGGCAGGCCCTTTTAACAAGCCATTCTTTTTAAATCGTTGGCCTTCTAAAATATTAGTTTTGTTCTCATGAAAGAGGAGGTCCCGCTTTGAGGTATGCGCAAATGATCGGTTCCATGAGTAGAATATCAAACACTCATAGATTGGTGAAATATATGTTGCGTGGAACATAATGTGGGATTCCCTTAGCTCACTATTGTTGATCACGGAGGCCATTACATACTGTCTCCCCACACTCCATTTCTTGTGGCTTTCTCTCGTGCAGATCACGGATCCCACCACACTGTTGCTACCTCCATCATTGTTCGTGTCCTCTCCATCCCATCTTCCCACCAACCACTGCCCACAATGGCCACCTTTGCAGGATCTGCAACTTCATTCAACGGATAAACTGTCTAAGAGATGATGGGGTAGCCTAGAACAAGCAATGAAATCATGAACAAAAAGTAAAGGACGTCGAGTCTAAAGCTAATAAGTCAGGGTAGCTTAGGACATCCTCCACGGGCGCTCTCCATGACACCTTTACACAAAGAAGGACGTTAAACACAAGACACATGACAAAAGATCACAACACACAAAAGGGGGTAAAGCAGGTAAAAGGGGGGAACCATGCCCTCTCACAAGATTATAATCATCTTTCCAATCAATCATATTTGAAAGACGTTCATGTAATTGCTCTGAAGTTATCATGAACATCTCATAGGCATCTAGTCTAGCATGATTGGTTTTATCATTGAGTCTTTTAATACATGTCTTTCCTTGCTTTCATTCGTCATGGGATATCCCTTTATCATTGTAAGGTGTCGAGCGGATCATTAAGTAGTGGGAAATGCACGATATTTTAAAAACAAGAATTAACGTGAGGTGGTCACGTCACCACCATTAGAAACAATCGATCAAGGAGGAGGTATGTCTTCACACTGGACGACTTGTCCTTATGTGGACCCCACCCTTGCAGGTTCCAGGTGACCCAATGTCATTCTTTAATAGCCTCCTCTCCACATCTTCCCACATCTTGCATTCTGTGGAGACCATACTTGTGGTTTTCGTACTATGCGACGTTGTTGTGGGAAACATCAATTCATAAATGGCTTTCTTAGCACCTCCACCCATGTTCCTCCTGTAAGGTGACTACTACACTGCAAAACTCACACATTAATCTTAAAGTAGTACCAAGGGGATTTGAATTGCAAGATTAATGCTAAAAGAATTTGATGAATGAACGATTGTTGGGCCCATGAATAGGTAAACATCCTCATGCACCTTCATTTTCCCTTTCATGTATATTCTTGAAACAACTTCACCTTAGATAATTATTGAGGGGTATGCACATACTTGAAGATATATGTATATGATCGGGGCAGGGGTGGGCAGTAGGTCTCACTTAGTAGTATTAATGAATCATTCTTGGGCATTAATAATGTAATCTATACATATCATTGGGTGAGACCTCCACTTTATGTGAGCTGTTATTGCCGCAGGGATTTTGCTCGCTCGTGAGATGATTTCCATCGTATAATCAATCTATTATTTATCTTTTGTCCCCTCGTAACTGGCGATTCGTGTTGGGTTCTCCTTTTTTGACTGATCATGGATAGGGAAATGAAATGGTGCTTATGTTCGAGCCTCACCCACCATTGTCATGTAAATAATGATTCATGAAGTTTAGGAGAGAGAATTAATGAGAAATTAACTAATGATCGGCTATGTATTTGGCTTACAGTACGATTTTTGTGTTTTGCAGGGCTTTCTTTGGTGGGAGCCATGGTTTTCGAAGTAGTTCCCAAATGGAAATTCTATAATGGCTTCCCGCACTTCCTTGCTCGGTGGAGATTGTGCACACGAGTCCCACATCTTCAAAAGACGTTCCCCTCTGCCATGATCACAATGGAATCCCTATATGTCATCTTCCCACCTCCTTCTACCCACACCTTCATCTCATGGATGATGCTCATGACCAGTTTTCCTGCAAGCAACATTAGAGCATTTGGAAAAAGAATGATATCATGCGATAAGGAAAGTTGGTTGTGGAGACTATTTAAAAATGGTTTGAAATAACGTCACTTTATCTCTATAATCAACTATGGGCATTTTTCTTGGGTCCTCATTTTCACATATAAATGATTTAATGATGCTCTGATAAAGACATTGTAAATATTATGTAAAGATATTCTTGTGGGAGGAGGGAAGTATACACGAGGAGAGCTTTAATCCTTTGGATTTTATTCCATAATATCTTCTAAGTAACAATGTCTGAACATTTATAAATCTATCAGGAATTTATTATCATAAAGATATCATAAATTTTCCAATGATCGTAAATGTTTTAATGAATCTTTATCACTTTAATAAGCTCTCGAGAAATGTTGATTAGCTAGTTTTATGGGATAAGATTTACAAATAAGAGTCGTAATCTAAACTCATTTAAGGAGATATTTGTTAGTTCTCTTTAATTACTTAGATATGAAAAGGGGGATTTGAGACTTCAAATGGACCTGTCATAGCCATGGAATCAAGTATACAGGATGAAATTCCCTCGATAGTGCAAGTGATAGAATTAAGGGGAAGACCATTGTTCCATAGAAACAAAGTCTAAAATTTGAGGGAAGCATTTAGTGCTATTAATATGTATGCAATGAATTATGAGAACCAAGTGAAACTAAGAGGGAGTGATTTTAGACCTAAAATATTGTGATTTCCCTTCTCAGGTATTACTATTACCAATTGTTGGATGCTTAGAGGATATGTGGTGATAAGGCTATTTAAATCATAATCAAGCAACCATTTGGAATAAGTGTTATATGGTCACATGGGTACAAATGATCATATTCAAGGTTTATATGGTCAATTTAATCTCTTGTTTTGTGCAGGGATTTGTTTATGAATGAAGATCATCGAAGGATTTTTCTATAGTAGGAGATTGCACATGATGGGATTGTCCATGAGTCCACCTCCGTAGAGCATCAATGAGGTTGTACCAGGGTTGACAACGATTACCAACCAGAAAATGTTTTCACTAACAACGATTAAACTCATCAAATGGACTATCAAGCAAGTGGCTACATGATGAAAAGTGTCAATACTAAGAAAATAGATGGTTGTCTGTTGGAGTTAGGAACAACAAGAGCTATCCTATTTTGATCAAACGATCATGACCCATCTAGGGTTGTCTTGTCAGATCAAGGATAACTAATCTACCCCACCATGATGAAAAATTTCAAACAAGGCTCATTTGATTGACTAAAAATTGTTTCGATTCCATCAAACAGAAGACAACCTTCAAAAAATTTTAGCTACAATAAAAGGGAAATCAACTATAGGACAAAAGTGCTACAGTGCCAAGCACTAGAGTGTTGGAAAGAGACACAACACGTGTCATCTGGTGTTTTCATTGATGGTAACCCTAGTTAGTGATTCAATTTGCACTTCAGTAGTTTCTTATACCACAAGTCAAATTGAAGTTTTGTGATTAACTATCAAGCTAGAATAGTGCATCTGACAGAGTTGTGTATATCGATTCATATGCAATTTTTTGTTATCCTTTTGAGTTGTGGATCTTAGGGAAGGTTTTCCGATGTATGATCTATTTTATCCTTGAATCATAAGCCTCGTATCAATTGGTGTGAAAGTTAGAAAATATGATTGACTTATTTTCTATCTATCAGTGCAAGAAAGCCGACTAAGTGATTATAGCGTGTTGTGGATCTTTGAGGAGTAATTTTTTGAAGTGTTTTGGGTCCTCACTATGCTCTGGCCGACTTTGATTGGTGCACATTGAAAATTATCTATGGATTGAGCCTACAGTTTGTAAATATTTTATGTTTTACTAAAGCTGACATGTGGTTGATTAAATCTTTAGTTGTGGATATATATAAGTGATCACTTATATCATTTGGATGTATGTATTAAGTGTGTTGATGTATGTTGAAAAATTCAAAAGGACTATGAAGTGATTATGCACAGTTTCAATTGTGCATAAAAGGATTTGTGATTCGAATTAAAGTAGACAGAGCAAAATCAGATAGATGGTCAAGAAAGTGATTGATGTGCTTAATTGGAACTATACTCAGGCATTAGTAGATGCTAATTTCATAGTTCATCCACTCCAAATTTTCTATTTTTTTATTCTTCTTTTGGGCAGTAAGCCTATTGTATCTGAACAATGAGCTCTAGGTAGTGTGCTTGAATGCATATGCATTCCTTTTGTAAACACTTATTTTGAGTATACTCATATTTTGGATTGGCCTTCCACCATGGTTTTTCCCCTAACAGGGTTTCCATGTAAAAATCCTTATGTTATGGTGTTGTGGTTGATTGCTTTGTGTTCTTGCATCTTTCTTTTGGTTCAATGCTATAAGTGGTTTGAAGATCATGTTAATAAATTTAGATTTTGTAGAACACTGATTCACCCCCCCTCTCAGTGTTCATTGATTCCAATACTTGGTATGAGAGCCTAGTTCCTCGAAAGAATTTTAATAGCTTGGGGAAGATCTAGGAAAGTGATTCAATGGATTCAAGCAGTCTTCAACAATAACTCTTGGTGACACTAGATGATCTTGATCAGTCCAAATTTGAAGTCTAGGAATTACAAGCAAGCCTCATGAATGCTAAGAAATTCATTCAATCATTGAAAGATAAAATCAACATGTCCAAGGAAAAGAGAAAGGAACTCTATGATCAAATCAAGTAGAAAGAAAGTAAAAGCGTGGAAGATGAACACCTGAGTCAAGCCTTGAAGGAAAAGATAGAAGAATGTGAAAAGCTTACTAGAGATAATGATGTCCTAAAGCATGAGATGGAATCTATTGTGATGAGGATGACCAAGGAGATTAAAGATAGAAAGAAGAATGAAGAGAATCTTGCTCAATCTGTCAAAGAAAAATCTAAAGAATGCAGCCAAGTTATTGATGGATTACATCAGTTGGAACTTGAATTTGAACAATCTGTTGGATGTTGTGGATGTGTTTCTGATATGTGGTTGTCATTGATGTCAACACTATTAGCATTTGGTGTATTGAAGGTTGTATATGTTGAGCATATTGAGAAAATTGTTAAAAGTGTTTAGGAGTTCCCTACATGGGCGTGAAGATCCTTAACAGAAAGGTATCTTGTTATGTACGCCCGAAGACCGAATTGTTGTGGATTAAAGGGTTTTACGCTAAATTTGCTGTCCGATACATCTCGAGAAGCCGGGGTCCTGCATGAAAGAGATTTGTTTATATGAATAATTGTTTTAAACCCGATGTTTCTACGGGTTATTAGTGTTCCTGAATGAAGTTTGTGTTTTATGTTGTTGTGGATCTTTCTCTGGCTTTATGGTGCTTTAGATGAATTTATATGCTGTGGTACATCACACATTGATTGATGCTCATAGTCTAGAGATATATAAAGCGTTAGAATTTAGTAACAGCGCATAAAGCGTATAGTATAGAAGAAATCACAGAATGTGAATATTTATACAATCATTCGGTAGGCGGTGAGAAGAAGTTTGGCGAAGAGTGAAGAAGTTTTTATTTGTAGCCTTCGTGGGACTATAATCGGAAGCTTGTAGAAGCTATTTTTAGATTCTGGTTTGGTTGGTATTGTCAAACTCTGGACGTGGTCTCTTTGTATTTTGTGACGGGTGAACTCTGGTGGTATTACTTTGGTCATGGTACGTTACGTCATTATACTGCACCAACCAAGGGTATAATATTGTGGACTAACCTACACTTTCCTCCTGGGGTTCCATAATCTTGGTAATTTCTTTGCTGACGTTTTAATTTGTTGATTGATACCTGCTGGAACATTTATTCATTCATCCGGTCGGGGTGAATTGAAATAAAGCATTAAAAAGTTTAAAATATTTTGTGACAACTGGTTTACCCCCCCTCTCAGTTGTCTATCCTTATTTTCCAACAATTGGTATCATAGTAGGTTCCTCTAAAGAAATTTTAAAAGCTTGAGGTGATCTAAGATGGAATCATACAAGAAGGACAATCCTAGATTTGATGGAACAAACTACTCACTGTGGAAAGCTAGGATGGAGTGTTATTTGAACTGTGTTGTGAACCCTTCTGGAAAATAAAAAAGAACAAATATGTTATTCCTGTGACTGGTCCCTCCTTTCTTTGATGATAGAGATTATAGATCATAAGAATATAGTAATACAAGCTATAGACTTTGCTAACGTTTTAGAAGTATGACAAATGTGTTAGGTCTAAAGATATCTCATGGGATGTGGAAGAAGCTAGAAACTTTGTATGAAGGAGATGTGCATGTGAATATGGCTAAGCTACAGAGTTTGAAAGGAAAGTATGAAAATCTAAAAAATGGGTGAAGATGAGAATATTTCTTCTTTTATACAAAAATTAAATGAACTAGTGATGGGTATTAGATGTGTTGGTGGTATTCTAGATGAGGAAGAAATTGTGGCCAAGGTGCTCAGATCACTGCCTCCCTCCTACAAAGAAAAGGCTCATGCTATTGAAGAAACCAGATCATTGACGAATGTGACAAGGGACACACTGATTGGTAAACTTGTTGCCTTTGAGCTAAACGAATTTGGTGATTTTGTTCCTAAGAATGAAATTGCATTTAGAGCTACTGTATCTAGAAGAAACAAGCAAAGATATGATCCGAGAGAGATTTCTAGGAAGACATTCAATTATGAGGAAGAAATGAAATAGCTTGAAGATGAAGAAAGAGAAGTAGAAAAGCTGGATGTAGTAATTGTAAAGAAAAAAGGTAGAGGACAAGGTAAGTATAAAGGAAAGCTGCCTATCAAATGTTTTTCTTGCAGTAAAATAAGTCATTTTTCCTCAAGGTGTCCTAAAAGAGTCCCTAGATCTAAGCCTTACAAATCTAGATTTCAAAAGAAATGTTATTTTTCCGAAGGAGTGACTAATGATGATTCTAAAAAGGAGAATGGAAATGAAGATGATTGGGTTTTCACATTGCTATCGAGGAAAACAGTCCTAAAGGCTGCACTCTGAGTCTAGGATGAAGCTGCAGCGGAAGATTGAAAAAGGATGAGTGGGTCATTGTGATTGAGATGTTCCATATGGCTGAAGACAAAAGCAAATTTAATAATTCTGATATTCTGATTGGGGTTGTGGAATTTGGTATACCACTAAAATGATGAATAATCTAGTAATTAAAATAGAGCATTTGATTGTTACCACCAAAATTCATCTACTATTGAATAAATAGAAGCATATTTATTTAAATGAGTTCTACATTAATTATACAACTGGCCCATTTTAATTAGATATACAACTTTAGTAAACTTGTTTGTGCCATTTAAATATGCATAATTCAAATGTATTAATTAAAGCAGGTTAAATGCTTTTTGTTTTATAATTTATCATATCCTTCTATATTTATTTATTTTGGCAGAATTTTTATAGTTTGTTTTAACAATTATTTATCACTATTTGAATAAAGATATTAAATTATTAAAATAAAAGGCATAAAGGAAATTCCCTCTATTCACTCATTAATAAAATTAGACATTATATGTCTAATTAATTTAACTGGTATTCACGGAAAAGATGTGGAGACAAACTTCTAGGCAAACCTTTGAGTCTCATTCCTCTAATTTTTCCTATCATTTGGCCTGATGATTTCATGGGGAGAAACCATTCCCATGATCAGCTCAAGGTTCTTCATCTCTCACCCTCTGGAAATTCTCAAAATCAAATGTGAACTGTTTCTTGCCCAACACAAATGTGCTTTACCGAGGAAATCTATATATACAATCTTAGGATACAAAGTGGATCTGTTTTTATGCAAACTTACTCTGCGAGGAACCGATAAACGTAAAGCATCTTAACGCTCTTATCACTATTTATTATGCGTCTTAGCATTATCGGTGAATAATATGGCGGCTGCATAGCAATAGTTTCTGTGAAAGCCCTTCCATTCATCCGGGTTTTAATGTGGTATAGATTATGGTAGATGATATCGTTAAGGAAATCACCATATATAAGTAGATCAATTGCGTTAGCAGCGCATTCCATTCTCTAGATTGGCATTTTAACAAATCACCGATTGCTTGCCAATCGAGAGCCATGGATTTAATAACTGTTTGGAATGGAAATAATGAGGATCACTTTCAAGTTTTCTATAGCTAAATGGGTGCATTGTTATTGGAAATCTTGACACTCAATGTTTTCATTAGAATTTTTTAGTTATTTACTTGTTACTTGTTTCCTTACAATTTTGGCACCACCGATTGGGGCTTCTAACTTCCATATTTTAACGTTTTAAAGTGTTTGAATAGGATAAATCGTGTTTCTTTTGAAGTCAAAGGATTATGGTAGCTGCGTTGCCCATGCAATCGTTTAATTAGCTTCACAAAACTTCCGGAGACGGTTAGTGACTGCGGTTAATCTTGTTTTGAAAACCACCAAGGAACATTGCTTTTGCACTATCTTTTTAGCTACATCCATAGCGTTGAAATGGTACTTCTCTGGAGTCATTTCGCACTTCGACAGCACGACGTGCTTTGGCGGTCGTCCTAAGTGTATCTTGGTCATCGAGGAGGTCTTTGAAACAGCACTTTGAAGTGGTGGGAATTTCATAAGCTATGCAATGGTGTAGGTATTTCTCACTTTTGTAGGCTAAAGGGTTTCGAGCTTTACATTAAAGTCAAATCACATTGTAATTTGGTCTAATTTTAAAGGTTTTTATGCTTAATCATTCATCTAACCCTTATATCTTCTTATTTCTTGATCTCATCTAACATTTTGAACATTTATTGCAGGTTTTTAGAGGAACATAGAGCATTGAAGTGAAAGAAAAAAAATTGATATCCATTGTAATAGTGTTTTCAAACACTCATGGGAAAATAACCCATCATATGTTATTTTTCATTCATGCTTTAGGACCAACTAGCATTATTTTGGGCTTAAAATTAACCGTCTACACAAAATTTGTCAAAGTTGGTTACAAAGAACATTAGAAACTCACTAGTTTTTGCATTTGGATTAAAATGAACCAATCCTAGGGTAGTCATTTGGATTAAAATACACCAATCCTTAGGTAGTCATCATACATTGCTATCCTGGTTAAAATAAACATCATGTCTTTTGTGAAGCAATATCCTCACGTTGAATAGCAAACTATCATTTGGGCTTTAAAACTAAACATTGTTTACTATGATTGTGAGGTGATAGGCCTATGCTTTCCCCTTAACAAGGTGATCAAAACGCCAGACTCATCCTTTATTTTCATGCATTTATTTCTTTATTAAATCCTTTAGAAGGCCTACCGTAGTGGGAAAAAATACTCACCCTATGAGAACGACCTGAGTGGGGATAACCAAAGCCAAGTTTTCCAACCCACTATAAAATAAAAGTGAATCTAGGGAAAACCACATTTACCAAAAGAGTGCAAGATAACCATCCCCAAAATATTTGTTCTAAAGATTGGGAGGTCTCTTGAGGGAGATTATCATTTTTTGCTCTGAACGGAAACCCTATCTATGAACCATAGTGTATAATCTAGCTGAGTCAATAACTAGACATTGTAATACTCACGGTGCAAGGGGGGAGAATCTACCCCCAAGACACTCACCATATAATTGCCAAGGATCGTTTGCTTAAGGGATCGAGAAATCTAACTTTGAGTATGCACCTGTAAAATACAAAAACACGGGCGCCCTCTAGGGGGTGACACAGTTGTGTGATTTGACACAATTTTAAGATGTGGGTTGTTTGATTATAATGATGACCTTTTTGACCTTAAGAGTGAGTCTACCTAAAGTGTATTCTTTGTTAAAAAAACTAGTGGAAATCAAGAAGGATCATGTTTGATTCTTAAACATACACTTGCTATTTAGTTTTGAGGACTTAAAAAAAACTATTTTACAATTTCTTGCCATGTTTTCAAAACATTAATTCAGATAAGATCATCCTAAAAAACACAAAGAAAACAAGAAAACAGAAAGCTATTGGAAACCCCTGTAAAATAGTTAACATCAAAATTTGGATTCTTATTGAAACATAAACTTTCCTAAATCAAAATAGAGTCTTAAACTAGCATAAACTGGACTTTACAATTGAATTTATTCAAATCAAACCAATATCTACCATCCGAAAGTGTCTCAATCAAACACATTTGATTAGTAAGTTAAGTTTCAGGATCAGTCATCCTAAATCAAAGAAATGAAACTATATAATCAAACTTATCAACTTAGTCTAATCAATAGAATCTATCATTCTATTTGACTTGGGTTAATATCCTTGACACTATATCAAACTAAGATCAAAAGGTTATTGCAAACAATAATGTTCATATGTCCATTTTAACAAGGTCACGAAGACTAAAAATCCAAAGAATGGGAAATTGAAACTCAAACCACCATGGCTGAAATAGATGAGGATCAATTGAATGCTTTAGCTCATCAAATGAAAAACCTTCAACAACAAATCTAGAATATGCAAAGGGAAACAACCATAGAAAGATATTTGTTTCTAGGCATTTTTTCTCATTCCTTTGACAAAAATTTGGACATGACACCTTCACCAAAAACTACATCATCCAAGTTCAATGTCTTTGAATTTTTACAAAATTTCAATAAGCCCAAATCTAAGTCCTCAAACACAAATGATATTGAGCAATCCTATCATGTCATGCATTTATCTCCATCCACCATAAGCCAAAATAAACCTCAAGATTCTTTCACTCAAGTTAACAATTCCATCCAATCATCCTCTTCTATCATATCTTCAACATCCAATGATTCATGTCAATCTCACAATCCAAAGCATGCTAGCATAGACTCCCCGACACATCAAGATCAAAATATTCTTTCCACTCCATCCAATGATATCAAAATTTCACAAATTCTTCCAATTTTTTATCAAGATCCCATTTCTCAAGAATCTTATGATGATCCCCTCCTTTCACTTTTCATCCAAAATAATTCCCTTCCATCTCAAGAGACAAGTTTCCTTCCAAATTCTTCTTCCACATCATCTAATCAATCCATACCATCTCATGATTCTATTGCATCACAAGAGCATGATAGTTCTTCCATCCTATCTAATGATGTCTCACCAATTGATGATCAAGACATGCTTTCTATAAAATCCCATGATTCTCTTCCTCATCAAGATCAAGATATGCTTCCATTCAAGGATACCCTTTCATCCCATGAAGATTTTTATCCTTCTCATAATCAAGATATGCCACTTCATAATCCTTTTCCAAGTCAAGATCAAAACACCCCATCATCTCCATCTCAAGAGTCTATCACACCTATTCAAGCTATCCATGAACCCCACACCTATAAATTGGGATCCTCCACCTCTATCCATTATGGTTTACTTCCAACACCTATCCTCTCATCCATATCATGCCCTCCCCAAAATGGACTTGCATCTTGTTTCAAAAACAATACATATCCCATTGCTAAACGAATGTGTCAAAGTATGAATTACAGAGGAAAAGGATTAGGCCTTCATCAACAAGGTATCCTAGAACTCCTTTTTGTTCAAAGAAAGCCATATCACCATGGCCTTGATTATATGCCTAAGTGTCCTAGTTCATCAAACCTTCCATCTATCCTAGGTCCTCATCCTAGTTCATCAAACCTTCCCTCTATCCTAGGTCCATATCCTATTTCTCAAGAACAACAAAGGCACACATCCTTGATTCCATTTCAAAATTCTACCCACATTAACTCATTCATAATACCTCCATATCATTCATCTCAATCCACCCCTCCCATTGCTCTTGGAAGCCATTTTGGTGCCAAATATCAAAAGCTTCTATATCAAAATCCACATGTATCAAAGGATCAACATATCTCCTAGAAGAGACATGCAAAAGTAAAAAAAAAATTGATCCAAATCAAAAAATTTCAAAAGGTCCAAAAGGCCAAAAATCAAAGGGAGACCACAAAGGTCCATAAATCAAAAGAAAAATGCCACAAAGGCCCACAAGAAAAATCAAAGTCAAAAGTCATGTGGATTCCTAAAAGTCTCATAGAAGCAATAAAATTTAAATTGGCATCCAAATTTGCTAATCCAAAAGCTTCCTCTAATTTTCCATCTAATAACCTATCACCTTCCAAATCCATTCTTCCTCCATCACTCCACCACCCTTCAAGGTGTGTGCCAATGTTGATCTTGCCATCCTTTCTATCCATCCATCAATAGGCCTTCCAACCTCCTATCCATTATCCAACATTCATCCCCCATCATTATCCTTTAATCCAAACCTTTGCATAAGTCCTTAGATTCTTCCACCATATCATTAATCTACCAACATTTAGGAGTCTAATTCCCATTTCCATGGTTTATTAGAGGGATATTTGGTTGTGAAACTTGATGCTTAAGTCCTTCCTCCATCTCCCTATCATCCATATCCTATCTTCCATATTCCTCTTGCACTCTACACTTAGGGACAAGTTTTTTCCATCTTATCATTCATGGTCATGCTCATTTCTTACATTTCCACCTTTGATCTTAACAAGGTTAAGGATCTTCTTGAACATCATATATCTTAGCCAATACAATTTTTCCATATCTTTCATACCATATACTTCATCTTATCTGTATTCCATCATTCTTAGTAGATACATCCTTTCTTCCCATCCTTGGTCTTGATGAGGAATAGGGGCAAAATACTTGGGACTTGTGTATGTATCTTATCTAGTTGATCTTGATAATATACATTCATTATTTTTATCCTTTCTTTATTCCATTCCATATCTCCTAGCTTATCAAAATCCATGTCACCATGTCCCTTTGCAACCTTGAATCTTATCATGCAAATCATATTTGAGCCTAGCTGTAAACATTATCCAATCCTCATATCTTTTGTCAATTAATCATCAAAAATCATCAGTCTTATCATACTTAGAGGAAGTTTGTGATCCTAAGTACTTATCATCATCATGCCTTATATAATCAATCATTCCTGGCATCTTAATCAATTAACCATTATCATCTTTTGACAAGAGATATGTTGCTTGTGTGACATGTTTTACAGTGAATCTTTCATTTTGATCTATCATCTATCCATGGTTGCATTACCCCTATTGTGGGGCATCGTGTTCCTTCAATCAGTCATATAATCTCATTTCATCTTAAATATCCTAAGAAAATACAAAAAATATAAGGAAAAAAAATCATAAAAAAAAGAAAAATACAAACAAATAAAAAAAATACAAAAAGACTAAAAAATTCAAAAAGACTAAAAAATTGAAATAAAAAAAAACATATAGCAAAAACCTGGAAACATGTGCTATTTGTGATTTAAATAGCTTTTCCATCTATTGGATGCATGCCATGGTCGTTACTTTCACCATTATTTTACATCCATTATCATATCATTGCAAGTGGTCATGTCTCACCATAGCTTGGGGGCAACATCTGGAACTTACTGCGAGCAATAAACTTGAGCTTAATCAAATGGACAAACAACAGTATGACACCATAGCAAAAAAAATGATTGAAACACAACCCAATGTGAAACATCAATCACCATCAAAAACACATTGGACATCCATATCATATCAAAAAATCAAAAAAAAAAAAGGTCAAAAAGTCAATCTCCAAAAATTCAAAAATATGAGTATGTCAGTCAAACTATGTGGTCTTTGCGTGTATAATGTAGGCAAGGCTAATCTTTGATCAGCCCTTGAGGCCCCTAGGATAGGTCTTTAGGTTAGGTTTGGTCAAAAATATTAGAAAATCACATAAACATCAAAAAATCAAAATCAGGATGGATGATCTAATCTGAATAATGACTGAAATACTTTAAGTAAAGGTTGGATAGTTGTGCTTTGATCATTGTTATCATTTCTTTGGAGCAACTCAATAATGTATTGAACTAGAGAAGCTAGGAAGGATGATGGTATTTTTATTTGTATGTTGTCTGTGAGTTAATCATTATTATTTTGTGAATTGTCACGAGACGTGCTCTACAAAGTATAACTGATGACATTCCAATTCACATAAGAAAGTGACTAATTCTTGTCTGTTTACAAAAGAAATTCTTAGGTCATCTCGGTTTAATTATACCTCGATGCTTTTGTTTGTTTGCAATATCAAAAATCATGAAAGTAGTACTTAGGTCATCATTGGTCTAACTCATACCATCAATGCTTGTACTCACTTTCAACATTTTAAAAGCTCAATGATGATAAAAAGCATGATAAATGGACTATTAAATTGCAAATGCTTTCATATGTAGATTTGCATGGTTAAAGTATATTGCATTCATATTAGTTTTTCATATTCATTATAGATTTTCCACATCAACTGATGATATCTATATCTACCTGCACCAGATGTGGAATCATGTGCCATGTCTTTGGGAAGAACTCTAAAATCCTTCTATGATAATAACATATCACAAATCAACAATATTATCAATTAATCAACCTATTAATATAATCGGCTTTGGTGATACTTTGATCAAATCTCGTGAGTGACTATCATTGAAGCTCACCTATCATGAGGTCAAAAATCAATCTATTATTGATCCTCGCCTATCATGAGGTCAATCAATCTATCTATCAATGAACCTCGCCTATCATGAGATTAATCAATCAATCAATCATTGAATCTCACCTATCATGAGATCAATAATCTTCTTATCTAACAGGATCATCAATCAATATCAAATCAAAGGCTGACATGGTCAAAAATCATCAAACGCAAGGAGGTAAAGTATGGAAATATTTAGTCAACTGGTGGAATCAGTATTCTTTATTGGGAGATAAATCATCGAATCATCGAAAAATCATAAAAATCCAAAAAATAAAAAAAAATCATCGATTTATCTCCTGAGGGGGCATATATCCATCATCACCTAAAAATCAATGTCTGGGGCAAGTCTGGGGCATACTGATTTTTTTTTTTGTCAATACTAGCAACAACAACAAAATTTTCTTTGAAGCAATGCGTAAACACATCACTTCAAAGAGGGGAAAAATGTATACACCTAAAAATGGTCTGGATAATCTAATTAATTAAATACGATTTATTTGATTAATTACCTTAAATTCATCTACTATTAAATAAATAGAAATATTTTTTAAATAGTTCACATTCTAATTCTTCTATTCTTCAATTTTAATTAAATATACAACTTTAATAGTTTGTGTTATTTAATTATCACATCATTCAATCTTAATTTATTTAAGCGTTTAAAAGCTGCTTTGTTTGTTTTTCATTATCCTTCCTATATTTATTTATTTAAATAAACAAATTCTATAGTTTGTTTTAATACCATTTATCCCACTAATTTAGGAACCAAAATATACGAAGATTATTTCGAAATAAAGCATAAAGAATTTCTGTTACTTTCTTTAATAAATTACATTCCTTAATGATACAATTAATCTAACTAGTATTCACAGGAAAGTTGTGGAGACAAACTTGTAGGAAATCCTCTCAATCTCATTCCTCTAATTTTTCCTATCATCTGGCCTGATGTTTTCATGGGGAGAAACCATTCCCATGATCAGCTCAAGGTTCTTCATCTCTCACCCCTCAAATTCTCTAGATCAAATCCAAGCCTTTGTTTTGCTGCCCTTTGCAAATGTGTTGCTAGGAAATCTATATATATAGTCTTTGGATATAGGAAATGGATCTTATTTTTGTGTAAACTTACTCTGCAAGAATAGCAATCAAGCATCTTAGCAACAATATCAGTATTTAGTAATAACATCATAGAATTATCAGTAGAATCAATATCATGACTGGATCAAAGTTTTATTGTAGCTTCTATTCATCAAGTTTCATGTCAGCATAGATTACAGTAGCATCAATATCATTTAGAAATCACCATATATAAGTATATCATTGCATTTATCATCATTCCATTCTATAGATTGGCATGTTAACAATCATAGTGCTTACCAAATCTGAGATCCCTCTATGATTTAATAAATCTTTGGAGATAGGAAACAATGAGACGCTTTCAAGTTTTATGTGATTTAAATTAGTTAATTGTTGTTAAACCTTGATATAATGTTTCATTAAGAAGTGTTTTTAGTTGTTTTACTTATTTACTTGTTTCACACTTATAGGTGATAACAATGTTTGTGTGATTCGTGGCAGAAGATCTATTTGTCTTGGTGGTAAGCATAACACTGATGATGTTCTTTATGTTGAAGGCTTAAAGCATAATCTGTTTAGTGTTGGACAAATGGTGGACAAGGGTTATGATCTTTAATTCAAAGATGGAAGATGCAGGATATATGGAAGCTCTGGAAATGTGATTGCTCCAGGTAAATAGACAAAAGGTAATATTTTTCACCTAAATGCAGCTAGTGAAAGTTGTTTAATTGCTCAAGTATATGAAAGATTGCTATGGGATAGAAGGCTATGTCATGTGAATTTTGATAACATAATCAAATAAGTTTCACTCATGCAGTAAGAGATCTACCTAATCTAGTAAAGCTTGCTAGTACAATTTGCAAGGAGTGTCAGATGGGAAAATAGACTAGAGTTTCTTTTTGGAGAAAACAACACAATTCAAATGGATTACTAGAGTTGATACATATTGATCTATGTGGTCCCTCTAGAGTCAGAAGTATCCATGGTGAAAGGTACTTTATGCTGATTATTGATGATTATTCTAGAATGATATGGGTTGCTTTCTTAAGAGAAAAATGTGAAGCATTAGAAAAGTTCAAAAGTTTCAAAGCTATGGTAGAGAATGAAAAGGGTATAAAAATCAAATGCTTAAGGTTAGACGGAGGTGGTGAGTTCACCTCCAAGGAGTTTAATTCTTTATGTGAAGAGCATGGAATTAGAAGATAGTTTTCTACTCCCCAAACCCCTTAATAGAATGGTGTTGCAGAGAGGAAGAACAAAACAGTTCTAGATGCTACTAGAATAATGATGATTGAAGGAAATTTGCCTCACATCTATTGGAGTGAAGTTGTAAGAAATTTTGTGTACACTTTGAATTGGGTAAATGTAAATGGTAATTCTGGTAAGACTCCTTTTGAATTATGGTTTGGTTATAAGCCTACTGTTAAATACTTCAAGATCTTTGGAAGCAAATGCTACAACAAGAGAGATGATGATATAGGAGAGTTTGATTCAGGAAGTGATGAAGGAATCTTTCTAGGATACTATACTAGGATTAAGCCCTACTGGTGCTATAACAGAAGACTGGGAAAAATGGTTGAGAGTAAAAATGTTAGAGTTGATAAGGATTTTGCTAAATCATCCAAATATTGTGGATATGATTCAGATGAAAACAATACAAACAAAGGGAAAAATGTTCAGACATAGAATCAACTTCAAATTGTGTCATATGTTCCCTATGTTCCATGTGTTTCGATAAACCAAGGCAGTCAGGAAGAAAAGATAAGTGCAAGTGCAGAAGAAAGATTAGAAGAATCAGAAGTTCTTGAGAAACCTAAAACTCCCAGGCTTGTAAAGCTAAATCACTCTGAAAATAAAATTATAGGAGATAAAAATAAAGGTGTGTAAACTAAAAGAAAGATTGCAGAAGATTATTTTCTGATGTCCAAGATTGAACCTAAATATGTCAATGAAGCTTGCAATGATGAACATTGGATGGAAGCTATGAAGGAAGAATTAATGCAGATTGAAAAGAATAATACATGGGTACTTGTTCCTAGACCTAAAGACAAAAATATGATTGGTACTAAATGGGTCTTTCAGAATAACCTAAATGAACAAGGTGAAGTGGTCCAAAATAAATCAAGATTGGTATGTAAAGGGTATTCACAAATGGAAGGTATTGATTTTGAAGAAACCTTTGCCCCTGCTGGCAGAATTGAAGTTGTAAGGTTATTTCTTGCTTATGTTGCATATAAGAACTACAAACTCTATCAAATGTATATAAAGTATTATTTTCTGAATGGTGAGCTAGAAGAAGAGGTTTACACTAAGAAGCCAAATGGATTTCAACTGAATGACAAGGAAAACATGGTCTATTGATTGAAGAAATCTCTATATGGACTCAAGCAAGCCCCTATAGCATGGTATGCTAGTCTAGAAAAATATTTATTGAAGTTTGGATTCAATAAAGGTATTGCTGACAACAACTTATATTTCAAGTTGGATCTTAAAAAAGAGTTAATTAATGAGGTCTTTTTTAATGACATTATTTTGGGAGGAGATGATAATCTATGTATGAAGTTTGTTGATGAAATGAAGAATGAATTTGAGATGAATATGATTGGAGAGATGAAGTTATTTCTGGGATTGCAAGTTACTCAGTTAGACAAGGGGATCTTCATATCTCAGTTCAAATATGTGAGAGAGCTGCTAAAGAAATTTTGCATGGATGACTCAAAACCTGTTGGTACTCCCATGGTAATTGGATGGAAATTAACATAGAATGATGATTCTCCTAAGGCAAATCAAACAAGGTACAAATCAATGATTGGTGGATTGCTCTACTTAACTCAGACTAGACTAGACATTATGAATGTTGTGTGTATGGTTGCTAGATTTCAGGCTGATCCAAAAGAATCCCATGTGACTGTTGTTAAGAGAATTTTTAGATATCTGAAAGGAACAATTGATTTTGGGCTTTTGTATCCTAAGGATGATGATATTACTCTAAATGCATATAAGTATGCAGATTGGGAAGGAGATGTAGATGATAGGAAGAGTACTAGTGGTGGTTCCTTCTTCTTCAGGAAGAAGCTAGTGTCTTGGTTGAGCAAAAAGTATAATTCCAGTTCTTTATCTACTACTGAGGCAAAGTATATTGCTGCTATAAACAACTGTACTCAAGTGATGTGGATGAAATAGATGCTAAAAGATATCAGGGTAGTATATGATGAACCTATTTCCATATATTGTGACAACTCAAGTGTACTAAACATATCAAAGAATGTGGTGTTACACTCTAAGACCAAGCATATATCAATCCAATTCCACTTTCTAAAAAGGGAAAGTGGTGAGAAGGTCGAGGAAGTAGTATGTTTTCTAAAGAAAGAGTGAATTGTAGATGGTACCACTCATGATGCACTTAAAGAGGACGCGAGATATCTCGAGGAGGGATGCTAGGGGTGATTACCCCTCCTGATATGAACTAGTGATACATTAATTTGCATCAATCCGTGCATTTCATGATCATATTCTGATCTGGATTGATGTTTTTGTGGTTGCTACTCAGGGGGAGTAGTTAGATGTGCAGATATGTGGTTCAGAGCTTGTATGTGGGAAGATAATGCTTATCTTCTCCATTGATGTTGAAGGGGGAGAAGAGTCATGTGAAAAAGTGTTGCTTACCTAGGAAGAAGAGTCATGTAGAAGAGGTTAAGGAAGAAAAGTCAGAATCTAAGGAGGAGTAAGTGTTGATTGAGAGTTGGGTTGATGGTATTTTTCACATCATGTGTTGCCATCAATGCAAAAGGGGGAGATTGTTGGATGTTGTGGATGTGTTTCTAATATGTGGCTATCATTGATGTCAACACTTTTAGCATTTGGTGTATTGAAGGTTGTATATGACAAGGATATTGAGAAAATTGTTAAAAGAAGTGTTATAGGTTCCCTGTGGAACTGTGAAGGTCATGAAGGTGTCTTTTTCTCTACATCAAAGATAAATTGTTGTGGATTAAAGAGTTTTCTACTAAGTGTATCTAGTCCATCCTCCAAAAAATTTAGAGGTCCGCGTGAAGATCTGTTCATGTTGTGAATAATTGTGTTTTGACAGTATTTTTGCAGGTTCTGTCAGTGTTCATAAAAGAAGTATGTGTGTTTCTATTGCTACGGATGTTTCTATTTTGTTTCTTGGTGCTTGTGGATGCTTCTAGATCATGCTCTTTCTTTGTGGTACATCCACATTGATCAGTGTGCTCATAGTCAAAGATTTTTCTATGTATGTTTGGTTTTTCATGTTCTTGGCCAACATGATGGTGGTAGCATATTGTGGATCTTCGAGGCAAAATTATTTGAAATATTTTTTTGTTGGAGTTGTTAATTTGGGTCTCCACTATGTTGTGGCCAACCTTGGTGGATTTGCATCACAAATTTAGGCTAACATTGAAAATGTATTTTATATTTTTGGCCGACTAAGTTGTTGATGTAGTCTCATGTTGTGGATATATAAGACCGATTGTTTGAGCTCGAAGTTAGTGTGTGCATAAGAGTGTATGAATGCTAGAGAAAGTGTAGATGTGTGAATAGTGTTCAAATCATTTGATTGTAGAGCAGAGTGAGAAGAAGTTTGAGCAAAGAGTGAAGAAGGTTTTATGTGCTTAACTGGAACTGTAATTAGTTTTGTGTAGAAGCCATTTTTTCAGTTCACAATTTCGATGGTCTTAATCCAAACCTTTCTTTGGTTAGTGAGTCCTCTTTTGTATTTAAGAAGTGAGCTCTAGGCAGTGTGCCTGAATGCATGCACATTCCCATTATTCTTATACTTTTAATAGGGTATAATATTGTGGACTAACCTCCACCATTGTTTTTCTCCTAACAGGGTTTCCACGCAAAAATATTGGTGTTCTCTATGTTTCTGATGTGTTGATTGTCTATGGTTTATTATTCACTCATTAGATTTGAGATTAAGTTAAGTAAAGATTGAAAAGCTTAAAATATTCCATGACAAAGTTCTAATTCACCCCTCCTCTCAGTTGTTTATCCTTGTTTTTCCAACACAATCCAGAAATAATGAAGAAGGGCTTGAAAGATAGATTGTTACCCTCAGAGATGAACTTTATATTACAAATGAATACAAGGAGAAGTTCAAGATTAGCTCAGGTAAGCTTGATGAAATTATTCAAAGTCAGAGGACTGGAAGTGACAAGCGACGTCTTGGATATGAGAAAGGAGAAAGCTTTGTATCTGGACAAAGGAGATTTAGGTAAGGAAATCAGATGAACAAAGCTGGAAGGTATCTGGTAAGACAACCTAATGCTCAAAGGTTCAATGGTTTCTATTTTGTTTGCAATAAATTTGGCCATATGGCTACTCAATGTAGAAGCATAATGAATCCAAGTGGTCCATCATTCTCAGGTCAATGTTACAATTGCAATAAGTTTGGTCATAAGTCAAATGAATGCAAAAATATGTCAAACAACTTTTTCAATAAAGATGTCAGATGTTATGTGTGCAATAGATTTGGCCATATTGCTAACCAGTGCAGATCAAGAGAAAATCAATGGAGTAACTAGTTTGGACAAAGAAATGTGGTGTGCTACAATTGCAACAAATCTGGTCACATTTCTAGATTTTGTAGAAGCGGGAAGGGTCTGATAAATCAAGGGAAAAACATGCAGAAGGATGAAAAGGGAAAAGAAAAAGCTACTATGGATGAGATCAGGAAGAAAACGAAGAAGGCATGGGTGAAGAAGAGTCCTTCTGATGCAAGAAATCATTCAACACATTAATCTGGTTCTAGTAATTCCTTCAGGAATTAGTTTAAGGCCTCTGGCCTAGGGGGAGTTCTCAAGAAAAAAATTTAACCCCCTTGTTGGTAGTTGGTATGGGAATGTGGCATATAGCATTGATTGCATTAGTGATGTGCAAATGTTTTGGGATCTCTTGTGGAGGAGATTTGTGCAAAATTGAAGGTCTACAGAAGAATTTTCTTTCACTGTCTGTGAAAACAGGGTATCTGAAAGACCTAAGGAAAAAGCATTTATTGCAATAAAAGGTTAGGTGTGCGAATGATATAAAGGTTACTTTTATTCTTCATTTGTCACATTGCATTTTGAGAAGAAGAAGTTTGGAGAGCTTTGAAGTGAACTTTGGCGAAGATTCAAGTTTGAAGGTGATTTGATGATCAAACCCTAATATGATGAAAGGTATTTATCTGTAAACTCATGAACTTGAAAATTTTGGAGATGGCTACTCCGTTGGTTGTTGATATTAAGGATATACCACATCCGAAATTCAAATGGAACCCATTCAAATCAATTGAAACAAAACCATTAGGTGCATTTTCTTCAATTTCGTATGGTGTTTTGCATATTGAAGATATCAGGGCATACATTCATGCTAATGTTGAAAAATTAGGAAGCTCCCAATTGTTGAATTTTTACACCAATCACATTGTGGGAGAATATTTTTGCGTAAAACCTGAATTCAAAACTCTGGAGGAGAAGAAGTTCACTCAAATTGTGAAGTTTCTTGTGTTTGAAGAAAATGAATGGGTTCGGTACATATTGAGTTAAGTGCATGCAAAGTTTATATGGTTAAGTTAGCCTTTCAATATCACAAAGGAAGCTATAAGGATCATTACTGGTTTGAATTCATCTGGTGGGTTTCCCACATTGAAAGTTGTGAAGAATCAAATAGTTACAAATGCAACCAGTTCATTTTTTGATAGAAGGGCCATGACAATAAATTACATCATTGAAGAGGATGTGACATTTTCCTCTATGGTCATTGGGTATAAAATCTATCACTCCAACCGGTTTAACTTTGTATCCAGTACAACAATCTATGCAGCATATCAGATGGGGTGATCCCATAATAGTGGTTTACAATTTTTGGCCAAACTGGACACTTAAATTATTATTTTTAACTAAATCTTCACATTCGGGCACCTATAGCGGTTAAACTGTGAGGAATTTGAAGATGGTGCAAACTAGAGTCTCATCAAATTTTTTGTGCAGATTCTAGAAATATTTTTTTCAAAATTTTTGGAATCAAATTGCACTTCTTTTTCCATCTCCCATGAAAATTGATTTTTTTCATAAAACAACATTTTTAAAAAGTGACGCACACCATATAATGCATAAATTTTTTTCCATGAAGGATAAAATTATAATTATTTCAAACTTAGATTTGTAACTCTGATATCTAATGCTTCCACTTGTTAGATAGTTTTTTATTGAATATTTTTTTCTTAAATCAAGTTTCAAAAGTAGAAACAATTACAATTTAGACACAGCGCGACCGTATAATGCGTAACTTTTTTTGTATATGTCAAAATTTAATTTTATTTTTTTTGTTGGATCAAGGACTTTAATATCTGGTGAACTCATATTTTTCAAATTTCTTTTTTGATAATCTTCTATTTTTCCACATGTGAAGAACAAATAAATTTATTTTCGATGAAAAAACTATGTTTAATAAAACTTAAAAAACAAATACATAAAAAAACCAAAACATATTAAAATTATATTCATTGGATAGCTTGTTCTATGGAATACCATAATCATTTGAAATAAATTTTGCAAATGAATTATTTGATCCCAAAGGATACTCAAAAGTGATTTTTATCGACATTTTGATAGGTGTAAAGAAAGGAGATACTGCATTTGGGGTATGGTTTAAAACTAGTGAGGTTCTATACAAGGGGGTTTGATCTAAGGTGATTTGATCAAATCCTCTTCAATTGGAATCCTTAAAATGGAACTTTAAAAGATTAAATCATTATATTTTCTAAAAATATGTGATTTCAGCTAAAATCTGTTCCTCTCAGGAATTGTAAACCACTATTATGACAGCACCCGATGGTCAAAGAAAATGCAGAGTATGACCTATGTGAGTTACTTTGAGGCTAGTTAATTGAGAATCTTGGAAAAATCAAGAAGACTAAGAAGAAATATTTCAAGTATGGTAATCTATTGTTGTGTCTATTCTTCTACTTCATGAATGAAGTTTTGGGAGTTGGTAAAGTGTAGTGGAAAGGTGATAAACTAGTAGTTGTTCAAATTAGAGACATCTTGTATAGAATTGGTGACAAAAAAGAAAGGAAAATTGTTATATGGGGTTACTTCAAATACTTTTAGAATGAAATGCAAGCTAGGGAAAGGATTCCTACATCTATAGTGGAAAAATACAAGGACAATTTTCTTCATGGTTGACATTGATTAGTGTTTGATGGAAGCAAAGAAACCTAGAATAGTCTGGATAATGCCTATGGGTTATGAGGTTGAGGAACACATTTTGGAGCTATATGCTCAACACCTGTTGAGTAATACTTGGGATCCAACATAAGAAAGGTTTGGTACCTTTGAGGAAAATAATATGGAAGTTTATGCACAATTGAAGAAGCCTGTGATTGTTGGCAAGGTGAGAAGAGAAGTTGAAGCTTATGCAGAAAGCATGGGGATATCAATTGAAATTGTAAGGGAAGCTAGGAGGAAAATAGAACAAGCTGAAGTAGGAGAGCCGACTAGAACTAAGTTTGCTAGTCTGGAAGCATCTTCTGCTGGATCTAGATCTACTAGGAGCTCTGCATTCTCATCCAGTCCTGCAAAGAATTCAAGCCCTGTGAAAGCTCAGGCCAAGACATCTGGGAGAGAAGGAAAGATGAAGGATAAAAGCATAAGAGTCTATGTTGTTGTTTTAGAGGATGGAGAAACTGAATCTAATGAATATGTAAGAGAAATTATGAAAAAGGGTTCAAAAGCATCAAAAGTCTCTAAGGACAAGCCCTCTGATGAAGAGAAAGTAAAGAAAAAGATGAAAACTGAAAAATCAGGTATGCCTATAGAGGAAGTGGGAAAATCCATGATTAAGGATGGTAATCTTAGGCTACTTTGTGAATGGTTTGACACTTTTGATAGTGTCGGTCAAAGAATTCTTGAGGAAGCCACAATAAAGTATTTGAATAATTTAAATATGACTCTCATTGAAATAATGTTTGAGTTACGCAAAGGTTTGTATGAAGTCTTAGAAATGAGGAGAGTGAATGCAAGAACTGAAGAAGAGAAAATGAGAGAACGAATACTTGTTGATTTGTTTCCGGTAATGTCAATGGAAGAAATGAAGAAGATCCTAAGTGATGCAAAAATGGATTTTAAGAGCAAGACAAGGGTAAATAAGCTGATGATTGGAAAGACTGAAGAAGTTCCAGGAGACACTGAGAAAATCCTTAAGGTATTTCTATTGAAAAATAAATATAATGTTATTTCTGAAGAAGCTCTTAGTGAAATTCCTCTATCTGGTCTAATAAATGAAGAGAAGAAGGCTGAGGTAAAAGAGATTGTTGTGGAAGCAAGAGACACTGCCAAGGTAGTAAAAGATTCCTTAGAAGAACAACAGGAGGAGTTTGACCCTTAATTGGTTAAAGGTCCTATCAACTTGGCCACTCTATCTCCTATTCAAAAGTTGAAGGTAGCATCATTTTCTCAGGCCAAGGCAAGGAAGGAAATACTAAAATCTCATGGGTATGTGGAGGATCATGATGGGCCAAAAAGTGGTAATATGATGGGTATGTGGCTGACGACTTTTTTTTTACCCAAAATTGATGAAACAAAAAGTGTTTCTAAAGGATACTCTTAGATTTCCACAATATAAATTATGCTTTACTTTGAATTTAATAAGTAATTATTATTCATTTTCTATTCGAATTATGACTAAAGTCCTGCTTGATAGGCTGATTGAAAAACATCTATAGATTTAAAAAAATATCACATTTTTTGAATCCAAAACATGCATGATATTCTATGCTTTGCATAATATAGGATTAAAAAAAGAAAAAATTAATTTCATAAAGTTTTGACCAAGTTAAGGTGGTCAGACATACAAGTTTTTATATTTTTTAAAAATTGTAATAAAAAATTCATAATTAATTATTTACTTGGAAAAAAATTACAAAAAAATATGCATCACATTGGGACTTGAGTCCTCTACATATATCTAAAATATAATAAAAAAATATTATCATTTTATTGTGGTTAGGGTGGTCAAACAAACACTTAT
>VDFB02361116.1:0-13361 GCA_007258455.2 Sequoia sempervirens
TAATAAAAAACACTAAGCATCATCTTAGAATGAGGGAGCAGATCTCCCAAATCTTCCTTCCATTTGGAAAAATCCTTCAATTCACCCTTATCATTCAATATCTTGGGAATACCATGCCCTTCCATTTCTCTAAACATTCTCAATTTATTTTGGAGTTGCATTCCCAACTTTCCATGAAAAGTTGTGATTTCATTCATAGAATCACAAAGAGTAATGTATGTAAGACTGTGGGGGTGTTGTTTCCTTCAACTTCACCAAGTCTTCATGCAAATGATTAGAAATATAAGAAACATAGTCAAAAAACCTATTTTGATACTTGTTTTGAATAGCAATTGCTAAAACCATTAAAGCAACATCCATTTTTATGTGAAAATTCTTATGCAGGACTTGACACAATGCATAGTCTATATTTTTGAAATAGTCCTCAAAATCATCACAATCAAATGGCTCCAAATCTAAAGGACTAAAAGGTACACCATTCTTCTTTAGGTCACATCTTTTGTGCCTTTCCAGAACATTCTTTCTATATGCAAATCTATTTTTCTCATATTCATTATACAGTGCACAAAACTTAATGGATTCAGTTGAAGATGGGCTCAAATTGAAAACCTCAACTATTTGACTCCTGGAAATCTCCAACATGGGAAAAAAATCTAGGAATCTTTTGATTGTTCTGTCTGTAGGATCATAGCACCTAGCTAGTTCAAGCATCAGGTCCACCTCCACAAACACATTGGGGCACACCAATTTATCAATATCACAAGTCTATAAATGATAGGTGGGGTGACTTGCAAACCTCCTCTTAAAAGCATATATGAATAGATCCCAGCCACTCTACGGAAACACCACATCACCAACCCCAACAACTAAATCTTGAAAGTGAGCTGTCAATGTACCCTCACCAGTCTTTCTCTTTCCAACTGACTTAACCTCTACAATAGGGTCTTTAGGGGCCTCTTCCATGAAATGAGGCTAATCCTTCTTAACAGTTCTCTTCTTTGTAGGTTTTTCAATTATTTCAGGTTTAGGCTTATCATCTTGAGGTTTAGGTCTTTTGACCCTTTTCTGGGTAGGTTTCCTCTCTAGTTTGGTGGTGGATTCACTACGTTCACTCATTTTTATAGTGCAATAAAACTAGGGTTCCAAGACAACTATGAATTACAATTTTATTCTTTGAATTCACAGGGTTCAGACTAAATTTTAAATAAACTTCACTCCTCTACCCCCAAAACCTAAGTAAAACAATTGCAATATCCTTTCTAATAGAGAACAACACCCTAAATTGTAAACCCTAGCTACTTAATTAATTCCTCAACCACGCAGTGCTACAAAACTACTCACAGAGGTTGAGAATTCAACTTACCAGAGAAAACTAACAGGTTGTTCTTTGAAATTTTCTTTGCTAGGAGATTTTCCTTCTTCTTTTCTTCACTTAACTAGTTTATTAGCTCTCGAAAATTGCAATTATGGAAGAAAAATGACCAAAAACCCTCTTTATGACTCAAATTTGGAGCGCCTTCTCCATTAATGTATGATAGATAGCTCACGCTCGAGCGAACTAACAAGTAGTTGTTCAATTTTAAATTCTGGCCATTGATCTTCTTTGATTTAAAACATGATCCATGGTTCTTATTAACCATCACCTCTTGCTCCTAAAAGTGTACTTTAGAATGACGATGATACCTTAGGGAGCTACCACGTAGCCACCCACATGTTCATTAGCCCTTTAGAACTCCATCACTCAGTGCAGTAATGGATTGAAGTTAAGTCCATACTTCGGCGATGAGCAGTAACACCTTTGATGGAAGGAATATTCCTCATTATATTCTCCATCACTTTTCATTGAAGTGTTACAAAGTTACATTTTCACTTCAGTGAGGAGAAACTCCCAGTGATACAAAGATATAGCCTTAGTCCATCGCTTATTGTCGTAGTTGATTTGGAGAGGAGAGTGCTTTCGGTGATGGACGAAGCAAGCGATGGCACTAGATGCTAACAAGTGGAAAGATCATATCCCTCAATTCTCAACCTTCCTATCACTCATCGTTGTATTTAAAATAGGCGATGAAACCTTTCTACGATGGTGCAATATAAGGGTGAAACTGTGTTCATCGCGCTTCGCTAAAGTGGAACCAAGAAACCAAAAGACTTTAGTGATAGGTGATATGAAAGATATATAGCCATATTGCTAATTGTGGTAGCTAATGATGAAGACCAAACACTTTCAATGACGCGAGATATAAAATAAAATCAGAGGCTCATCACTCATCACAGAATGAACCCTATGGGTTGTAGGACTTATGCGATGAGCGATAGAAACAATTTTAAGTGGTGGGATTAAAGCATGTGCACAAATATTGTTTTAAAAGAGGGACCGCCTAGGTGGAAATGTAGGATAAGGCCTTAAGAGACATAAGATAATTTTTTTCAAAGGATGTAAAGGCTAAATGATTTAAATCTTTCAACTTTATGAAAATTATACCCCTGGACCTAAGAAATGAGGGAAATATTATGCGACGGGTAAATGGGGGATTCTAACCACAAGGGTACAGTCACTTCATGAACATAAAAGAATTAAGTTATTTTAATATGAATGGAGATGGAAAACATGTCAACATAGGATTGGATGAATAGAAAAAGGTTTAGACTAGAAGAAAATATTCTAAGTAAAACCCTAAACCCTACTTTCAAATTTAGACCAAAAGCCAGTAAAGTAAGGCATATTAGATCAATGGAACATAAAAAATTGAAGGTTCCACTAGGATGATCATAGCTCGACAAATTTTAGATACTTGAAAAATAGGTATACTCTTAATTCTTTCTTTTGTGCTTTGAATGCCTCCATTTCTACTTCCTCACACATTTGTAGAGCTCATTTTAGAATGAAATAAACACATAGATACCTAGAGTTTTTCATCAAATATTTGTGATGCAACCATATATTTCCCATTATGGAGATCATAATCCCTAATAACATTGTTTAACAAATGACCCATAAAGAATCTATCTTGAACATAGTCTACCACCAGTTGAGTAACCAAGCCATAATGTTGAAGGAGATCCATTACATTAGAAAGGAACAAAGAATATACCTGAGAGGGGTATAGCATATGTGAATGCTCGTATAGAATTTGGTCACCCAAAATAACCCTAATTACCATCTCCACCTATGCACAGTCAATTTAAAAAAAATCTAGTGCATAGATATTTTTCATAATTTTTTGTTGTATATTTTTTTAGTTAATTTTTGAAGTCAAAGTAATTATAATTTGGAAATAGGTGTATGTTGTAACAAATACATTGTTATGTATATATTGTTTTTTTTTTAAACAAAGGCATCAATACCTAGCGCACATATATTTTTCAGAATTTGTTTCTCTATTTTTTATTCTCTTGTGTGTGAAACAAATACCTTGATGTTTGGTGAAAAAATTGCATTCACAAGAAATAAAATATAAATATAATAATAAAATTAAAATATTAAAAATTATACTTTTTGGAGAGATTATAATAAGGTCTATATACTTACAAAACATAATTTCTAAGTGACTTTATTTGAACCCTTAAAAGGTAAAGAAAAAGTGTTTTTTGTTAGTATTTGATAGGTGTGGAGGAGATTCCATTGTGGGTATGATTTAAGACTAGAGGAGTTCTATCTAAGGGGGTTTTATCTAAGGGGGTATTATCTATCACAACTTTAATTTAAAACCTTTAGAAAAAACCCCTTAAGACTCAAATCATTATTTTTTCTAAAAAATATGTGATTTCAGGCAAAAATTAGGATGTCCCAAGTTTGGGACCTATTATTGTAGGATTACATCGACACGACCTATCTTTGAAATTATCATTAATAGTTATATCCCCCACCAAAGGTATATTTATAACAAATCAATCTCAAACCAAGTCAATGCCTCACAACAAACTCTGAATCCTCCATTTGGAAAATTGACTAGGTCACACGACTCCAAAAAATCTTTTAAAGATTATAGTATGTTGTAGGTGTGATTGATTTGGTCACGAACCAATCCATTTTGAATTAGTCACACACACTTTGTCAAGCCATCTTCTAGTGTTTTGTTTTATGGTGTAGGAATTTCATTTTATTTCAAAATTCTATTTTAACCATCAAAACTAAATAGTTAGAAGTTTAGATAAATTATTAGTGGTGACTGGTTGACTACAAATGCTTGTAAGGGGGCTCTTTTTCTTTTTTGCAAAATTTTCAATGAGAGATCATTTTTTAAAGTGTAAATAGTCAATGGAAAGTTGGTTCCATCACTAACATTTTTACATTGAGATGTTTTCATTTTTTTGCTAAATATTTAATAGAAAATTTTAACCTTCAAAGTAAATATTGTAAGAAAATTTTGATGGGGCATAAATTTCACCCCGGTTATCAAAACTTAGCAATTTTTTTGATCTCTATCAAAATTTTGCAAGGAATATAGTTTTGCATGTAAGATTAAGATTTGGATAGCCCATTTTGTAAAAATCACCATGCACTATAAACAATCTATTTGGCATGCAATCTTCACAACTTGTAAAAATTCTCTTGCACATTATTCTGGGGGGCTACATTTAGCACTAATAATTTTTAGGGTGGTTCTCTGAATCAAGGGGGAAATATAGGTGTTTCTTCTTTTGAGTTTTTTGGTTCATGTGATCATGTCTCTCACACTAAATCCCTTCCATTTGAGTATTCTTTGTAGTCCTCCTAATAAATGGAAAATAAAATGTGGATATTGTGGAAAGAAAAGACATACAACTAAAAATGTTAGTTTTGTAGAATTTAGGAAATGGAGAAAATTCTTCTTAGTCATGATATTGCCTTACTTGATCCTCTAGTTCTCACACATGCAAAATAATCATCTAATGTCACTTTGACATCTTGTGAGACAACACCACCATTTGGGGGTGAAAAATGTAGTTCGATGACTTGCATTGATATCTCATCTCCCATATCACCTATTGTGACATCCGAATCTAGTTTTGACTCATCCATGAGTTCCGACAATTATTTGCATCAAAAAATTGTTATCATCATTCCAAATCCACCATATTGGGATGCATGTCTACCAAACATCACATCTTTGTTTGTAGAATCCCAGTTTATAAATTTTGATGACACCATTGAGTATATTCATCTTTTATTTGATTTTAGCTTCAGTGAAGTTGCATCACCATTTCCATATTTTGATATTGCTCTTGTCTCACCTACATCAGTTTCTGTTATGACATATTATATAGAAATTCATGAGTTGACGCATCCAACTCAGTTATCATCATCTACAGTAGTAAAAACTCCACATTGTTCCAAATATCACCATTCATCCATGGTCCCTATTCCAAAATATTTTATGGTACTTGATTCATCATATCAAAATCCATCACACATTAGCATTGGCTTAGAGATCTTTGAGAATCATATGAAGGCATCATTAGAATCATTTCAATATTTGGATGATGTGCATAATTTAAAGACATTAATATTACTTCCTACATATTCCTATTTGAAATGGGAAGTCATATTGCACACATTTGTGGTGTTGTTTCTTCCCAAGGGGATAAATATTGTTCACCATTCATGGATCATCTTAAACATCTAGTATCAAACATCTACCAAAACTACATACATCATTTTGAGAGAGGGCTAGATTGCTTCTCTTCTACTATCAGTTTTGGGAGGAAGTATTTCTTCATATGGAGTTCATGTTTTCACATTTTTTGGGGGGTCACATGACTTTTTCTCTTTTCTCTCCCATGGTGGGAACATCCATTGTACTTTATGATAGAGGTAGTCCTTAGGGGGTCATTATGAGTCCTTATTCTATCCTCTTCACTTGTATATTTCATTGCATTTGTATCATTTATCTTTTGGAGAGGGGTTTTATTTCCTATTGTATTTTTCTTCTTTACTCCACTTTATGAGAAACTTGTACATGATTATCTAATATGTCCTCATAGACATGACTCATCATTAGTGCATGTAATACTCCCTATATTTCACTTAAGTGTGGGTTTTAGTGTAAATAGAGTCATTATCATACCTTGTTATCTAATCACATTTATAGGATTGGCCTATTAACACCTAACTTAAGTTTATTTAGGTTTATTTTACTTTTGTCTCACTTCATATGGTTAAGACATGCATCCTCTTGAATTGAGACACCTATTGACACTTTCTCACATATTTTTCAAGTGAGCTCGTGTAGGTTTCCCATCTTTGGAGGGGTAGTCAAAGTTTCACTCCTACCTTCTCACCTTCTCATCATTGTCTATATATGCAAGGATTGATCATTGTATTTATAAACTCTTCATATTATATTAATAGACATACTATTGTGTTCGTCATTTCACTTATGGAAGGTTATAAAATTCAAGCTCTTTGATATCGACATTCTCCAATAGTCCAAAGGTCTCTATGTAGTCAATACTAACAACTAGTGAAAATAATTGGTAACCAAACATGCCTTATACTTGTTAACTGACCCATCTATAATAAAACTGGTCTAATATATCCACCTACATCAAAACATCTTCCTTCCCTTGGGAAGTGGAGTCAAGTCCCAAGTGTGATTTATAATTAAGGAATCCTATTCCTCATGCATATGATTACCCCACTTAGGTATTCTTGATGCCTCTTGAAATGTCTATGGATCAAAGGCTGAGGCAAAGAAGGAATGTAGGCCTCTGATATTCTAACTAAGTGTGAACCATAAAATGTACAAGTTGACATTCTCCCAACTCTGATCTATTAACATCGTTTCTTCCTAAATCATCCCTCGGTCTAACTGTTTAATAAAATTCCCTTATCTGATTAAATTCATCAATATTCGTCTCTTAATTAAATAAATTATTTTGTCTAATTAAGTCACTTTCCTTTGTTAATTAGATCAATTAATTTGATCTAATTATCCCTATTTAATTAAATAATCAATTTATTTGATTAAATCTCTAAAGTCTATCTGTTAAATTAAATAAATTAAAACCTTATTTAATTTAATCTAGTACCATCCCTTTTAATTAAATAAATCAAAATCTTTATTTAATTGGCCTCTTATCATATTCCTCTCTTTTTGATTTAAATTAATCCAAAAATCTAAATCAAATTGTCAAATTAGCTAAATATCCCCTTAAATTAATCAAATCCTGATTAATTTAATCATAATCACTCAAATCCTCTAGATTTTGCAGCTTGCACCAATTAAATCATTTGTTGATTTAATGAATTCCCTATTTTATTCAAAAGGCATCTAAGTGGAATATTCACTCCAAATTTGAAATCTCCCCAAAGGACTTGTAATCCAACAAAGCATTTAAAGCTCTTACATTGTCTCTTACATGTCTCCCCTTGGCATTTTAACTCATTTTTTCATCCCCTAAATTGTCATCTCATCAAATTCAAATTTCAAACTTGCACATGGATCAAACTTTCTCAGCCTTCATCCTCTCACATGTTGACAAGTGGCATCATATCATTGGTTGAATCTTTTGTCCCACATTGATCAAATTTGGACATCTCTTCAACTTATCAATCTATAAATAAAGAGCTTATATCCTTATTTCATCATCCACATCTCAAGCAAAGTTACCATGCTAAAATACTTAGCAATTCTCATTCATCTCATTGAATCATAGCTAGGTTTTTTGCAGATTTTAGCTTGGAGCATACATTCAAGGTCTTCATCAAATGGATCAATCATCTTCAATCAACATTTGCATTCAAGGAGTTGGGAAAGGGAAAATATCCACACACCTATTTGCACCAACTCCCTCAAAAGATCAAGAGTTTGCTTGCATTAGATAGGATTTAATTGTTTCATTTGTGTTCTTCATTTTCATTTCTTATCTTTTGCAAATTTCAAATGGATTTCTTGAGGAATCATTGGTTTCTAATCTTGTGTTTGATCTAATTGTTTGCATGTTTATTGTGTTTGTGCAAGGTATAGATTCAAATGGTTCACACTAAGTATGTTTGATATTTGTTGGATTCCCTACCCAAGCTCTTGCATTTTGAAGTGTTTTCTTAGATGAAAAAGAATGAGAAGTGGATGAGTCATGTGATGAAATTTCATCCTCCAAAACCTATCTAAAAATGGATGAAGATGATTCCCCATTACTATCCTTGTTGTTAGAACTTAAAGAAGAAGAATAATTTTCCTTAGGAATTTGGTGTTGATGGTCTAAATCATTAGAAGCATCAAATCTAAGTGAGTCCAAAGAAGAAGGAGAAATGTTAAGTCTAGATTTGACACAACTCTCTTGGAACTTAATACTCCTCTCAATGAACAACTCATCTATAATTGAGTGGAACAGATGATAAAATCTTAAACTATTTACATAATCTACAAATATTTAAGGTTTCGATTGAGGTTCCATTTCCTTGTGATTGTAATTTAGTATATGTGCCATGGTAGAACTTGAAGTGCTCAATTGATGGGTTCCTACCTATCGAATATTCAAAGGGAGTGATTCCATTCAAGGCTTTATGAGGAACTCAATTATATATAAAATTCATAGTTCATTTCTTCTTCCTAGTACTATGGTGTAATTCCCTTGGAGTGTATCATGCAATTATCCATCTCTTTTAAGGTTTTATTCTTACATTCTTCAACACCATTCTATTAGGGAGTATAAGGAACTATGCACTGCAAGTCTATCCCCTATGTTGGATAAAATTGATCAAATTTTTTGTTGACATACTTACATCCATTGTCAGTCTAAAGAAACTTGATGAATTTTCCTAAGTATTTTTATCAAGAGCCTTGAAATCTCAAAATTGATTGATTACTTTAATTTTTTTCTAAAGAAAGTAGACCCATGTGTATCTAGAGAACTCATGATCTATGAAAGTGAGAAAATATATTGCCTTAGTGAAATATGAATGGGGAAATGACCTTGATACGCCATTGTGAACAAGCTCCAAATCTTGTATAGCCCTCCATTATTTTCCTCTGTCAAAGTTCTCTTCAAGATGCTTTTGAAGAGTGCAAACCTCACAAAGACCATTAGATAATCTAACTCTAGGTAATCTTGTGACCATATCCTACTTAGTTGCTCAAGGTAGCAATAGTTAAGGTGGCCAAACCACTCATGCTATAATTTTCTCTTTATTTGAATGAGTAAGAAATATTATAGGTAAAACATCAAATACAAAGCACAAGATAATGTGTACAATATAGCTTGGTGATATACCCTTCTAAAAGCTACCAAATTGTTGTTATGCAACTCTCTAATATTAATCGAGTCTAAAGAAAAGAGAAATCACATGCCCTTCCTTATATGGCATTTGATACACTAATAGTAGATTAGAGAAGGTACACTTAGAACATTTGTGAATGTTTCACCTTCAACTTTAATTCTTTCCCTCTTCTTGCAACTACTAGAGTTCCATCACCCAAAGTGATAAAAAACATACTATAAGGCTATAAGGAAGAACATTCAACCTATGAAGAACCCATATGGTGCAAGTCACTTGAGTTGATGATCTAATCAAAAGGTGATGAAGAGGCAACTACAACTAGAGCCTTTCCCTTAGATTTTTCTTTACCTTTTTCATTTTCGTTAGTAGATTCTTGGGCTGATTAAGATTGTTTGATAGATTTAGGGAGCCATATGTTGTTGTTCTCGATAATAAGTGAGAGGTTTTCAATCTTCTTCTTCATACATTTGTATTCATCATGCCCATGTTTCTTGCAACAAGAGAATTTAATTTTTTTTCTTTGGTTTCCCTTGGTTTGAAGAATTTTATTTTTATTTTGGAGGACTCAAAATATTTATCTCTTTATCTCCTTTTCCTTTTAATTGTTTTGATTCTTTCATTTATTGTTTAAAGCCTATTGTTTCCCATTACCAATAATGGGGATTGAGATTTTGAATTTTTAAATGTGATCATGTTTATTAACTTATCATGCTCCTTAGTTAGGTCGACAATAAATTCATCTAGAGAAGGAATTTTTGGTGTGGCTCCAAGAGCTCTTTTATGGATTAGAAGATAGATGCAAAAAAAATAGGACCTAATTTGGAGAGTATAGAAAGAACTAGTTGATCCTCTTTTCTCTCTATTATATATTCTTTTAATTGCAATCTTAGTGATTGAATTTTGTGAAGAATTCATCTAATATGTGAAAGTAACTAACACTCAAAATTATGAGCTCATTCTCCAACTCATGATTTCTCATTTCATCTAGCTTCACAAAGAGCTTTCTAATTTAAGCCAAATTTCATTAGGTGTATTTAATGCTTCTATATGAAATATGAGTTTGGGAGAAACAATAAGAAATAAGAATTCAAAGGCTTGATCATATTTATTAAACCATTTTTCTTTAGCTTCCTTAGTAGTAGGTTCTTTCTCAATGCCCATTGTTATCCTATATACAAAACTTTGATCTTTAGCACAAGTTGTACCTTAAGTTTCCAATCATGATAATTAAAGGGTCTTAGATGCATGAAAACCTAATTTGAATCCATTCTTAAAGTAATTTGTTGTATAAATGAAATATGGAAGGAAATGTAGTTCACATGACACAACATAAAAAGTCCACTTGATTTGATATTGTGAGCCCCTCAAATTTTGACATATTATAGTTTTAGTATATAGATATTTACATTGGGACAAGTATAAAAATGACACTTTATGATTTTAGTGCATAAACATTCCCAATGGATCAAGCATAAAAAACCACTTTTGAAAACATGACACTCAAATCAAACATATTGCCTATCAAAAGCTACAAGGGTTTTATTTTTAGCTTTTTTACTTATTTATATTTGTACTACTAAAATATAAATTAGCATAAAGATAAACATTCTTAGAGGGACTAAAATTAAGCACCGAGTAGTAGACAACTTGAATTTAAGAACCCTATGTGACCATACGATATGACCAGGGGGCTAGGGTACAATGAAAAACTCAATAACGATTACTAAACTAGATAATACAATACTAGATTGGCTTTGATACCATGTAATATTGTGCCAAGATATTTTTGATCAAAATCATATATTAGTTTGAGCCACATGAGTCAAGTACATGCATGCTCCTTGTTGAAAGATGAATTAAAAAATATAAAATACAAAACAAATGAAAATTGCATAGAAATAGATCCAACAATATTGTATTAACCCACAAAATAAGATGTACATATAAGAGAGAGGGAATAAACCACCACCTAGAATAGTGGAGAAGAATAGGTAGTTGACTCTCAGTACCTGAGACTAGTGAGTTAACTTCCTCAATACTATAAGAGGTGGTGAGCTAGCTCCATGATACTCACTAGATAAATAGCAAGTTATCTCCCATTAACTAGGACAAATAACTAGGCTTCATACCATGTGGAATTATTCATGTGCATAAAAATGTGACGATATCTACACTAAGAATCTTCACGCCCAAGTATGTAATAAATTTATTATGATAAAATTATATATTTTTTGAATTTAAATAAATTTCAATTTGATAAACCATGGAAATTCATTTTGAAATCCTAAATTAAATTTTAAAATCCTATTTATTGAATTTTTGAAACCGTATTTGAATTTTGAAACCATATTTATTGAATTTAAAACCCTAAATTTACTTCTAAGATGACATTTATCTCTAGGAAGTGAAGGATATTCCATCCACTATTTGAAGGTTCATTAAGTTTATGTATACAAAATAATCCTTCAACATTTATGGTAATGGAGCACCGTTTCAACTTTATCTTGAGCTATTGATTGCGATTCTAATTTTTACTTTGTTTTATGTGTATTACCCTTATCCTTTATAATTTAATTAAAGAGCAATCCATACACACATATCAACCAAAGAAACCTCTTTTAGCAATGATGATAATGATATTTTATCCACATCTCATTACCATTGAAAGATAAAAATAGTCCTAATTCATCATTAGGCGAATATTGATGCTCCCTAGATTTATTTCCATCCTCTTCTACCATTCATCTTAATGATAGCTTTTCCACATCTATAACACCATGTTGTCTTGGGGTTTTCCCATCAATTGTTAGAATTTCAAAATTTTCAAATTGATGTGTTAAGTCCTAATCAAGTGTTCAAGCATTCAATTTGTGTTTCTATTCAAATTGTGAACTCACTTATTTTGATTAATGCTAGTTTATGTTATATCATCCCTCAAAGTAATTCAAGTGTTCTTCGTTGATGTCAATTGGTTTTGCCTACTTTACCACATAAGCTTTGGCATCTTAAGTCTAAAATTAGGTGCAGTGGTGAAAATCAAGAAAATAAATACTTTTTAAAATAGGTGAAAGATGGTACAAATTCCTTTAATGGGGATGATCTTATTCTTGGGAGTATTTTTGACAATGTGGCTAGTTTTCAAGACCTAAATCTTCATAGGTTGAGATATTTTAATGCTTCATTTTTTTGTGCACGGGATTATAAAAATAATTAAATATGAATTTTCAAAAAAGATAGGTAGACATATTGGCATTTTAAACAACCTGGAAAATTTTCATGCAAAAATATATAGCCAATCAAAAGCTATGAATTTTTCTCTGTTTGGCAGGATTGTGGATTTAAATGGTTTTCAGTTGCAACAACAAAAAATTATCTGGATTATTTTTTGTCAAAAATGATTGAAACACGATCAAGGATAGAGTAGGATTTTAAATTTCATGTCATAATTAGACTTTCCAAGTTGCCAAAAAATTAATTACTTATTTAAATTAAATAAGTAATTAAAAGCCTAAGTGGGAAAATTGGTTGGAGTTTAAAATGAAGTTGTTCAAAGTCAACTTAAAATTTTAAGTTAGAAAAGTAGGTAGTGAGTTGGAAAAATTTCACTAAAATTTGCAACTCACAACCCAAAATCTTAACTTAGAAAAGTAGGTTGCGAGTTTGCAAAATTGACTAAAATTTGCAACTCACAACCCAAATTTCTAAATTCATAAAAAAATATTGTAGATTTGAATAACTAATTTTTATTGGTTATTCCTATTTTATGAGAAAGTATTAAAAAGAAAAAGAAAAGACAAAAAAATTGGAAAACCTTACGTACACTATTTTTCCTCCGCCTATTTTTGGCTTTTTATAGAGGGAAATAAAGGAGACAATTAATATGCATGAAAAAGTGAAAGCAATTGAAGTTGTGGGTAGCTGGATTTCAGTTTTAATTCTTATTCTCCCATTTATGCGTTATCATTAAGAAGAAGATATGTATGAAGCATCTATGTAAAGGTCTAAGAAAGTCTTGTAACTCATGACTCCATCCCTTCAAGTATTCAAAAGTTGAGTTGGTTGTAATAAAGTCTGGAACTGAGGAGTTTCATGGAAAGACTTTAGAAATCTTCAAGTAAGTGCAACTAGTAGCCATAAATTCATGGCTCATGACCTGTCT
>VDFB02361117.1:0-17921 GCA_007258455.2 Sequoia sempervirens
GGATATATCCTTTTTCATACTTGAATAATATCATACCATATTATGATTTGCATACATATTTTTTTGCATCTAGATGACCTAAATATGGATCCATTACAATTATTCTCTAAGGTGCATGTATTCAAATACAGATTCTACCTTGGTATCTTAGCAATCCATCTCAATGATCACTAGGATGTCCTTCTAAAGATAGACTAATCTTCTCATACCAAAACTAATTCTATTGTTGTGTCAATACTCACTATCTAAAAAATATTATTGTAGTTACTATAGTTGTGATATACCTTCTTTTATTAAGGAATAAACTAACCACTCTCTTTTCCCTCTATATACTCAATTTCAAAATCATGTTTACTTAAGAATTCCAACCACCCATGTTGTCTTGCATAAGGATGTGGTTGGGTGAATATGTATTTTAATCCAAGAATATATGTCTTAAGCTCAAATGGTTTGCCTTAGAGAAAGTGTCTCTATTAATGCTAGTCATGCATAATAGTTTCCAACTCAAGTTTTTGGGACCATAATTCAACTCACAAGTTTTCAAATTCTAAGAATCATAAGTTAGAATACTCCCCCAAGTCCTTTTGTTGAAACACCTATCACAACCAAAAAGCTTCCACTAAGATCTAGTACCTTCAAAAAAATTTTAGTTAACTTTTCTTTCAAAAATCAAAAAATATTTATCACACTACTCATTCCATATAAATTTTATATATTTTTCCTATACAAGGAACTAATAGGATCATCTATCCTAGAAAATCCCTTCATAAATCTTATGTAGTAAATCACCAATCACATGAAACTTTTTACTCCTAAAAAATTCTTGGGAATTGATCATCTAGTGATGGCACACACACACACACACATATAAAACTAATGTGGACAAGGTATTGTATTTTCTTCTTAAAGAATGCACAACTAGACAATGTCATAAACTTTGTTCTCTCTTAACATCTTTGATGCCATTTGTGAAATTTTTTGATCCCAATAAGATAATCAAAAGATAATCCACAATCTATCTAATTGATGAGGACCACTTAAACATTCTTATAAATTATGGAATGCACAATGGATCTTGTTACACAATCTATGTAGAAAACCATACCACATTCAAAGAAAGGCATTAGAAAAAACACTGATTCAATTCAATATGATAGTAGGATGGAATATATATAAGAGAATTATTTACAAAAGAGGTAAATAATGATAATTTTTGTTATTAGAAAAGTGGTAACACATCTTCCCTAATTTTCCTAGGTTATAGAAAAGTCTATATCAACTACATAGAGTATGTTGATACATGGAGACTAACTTGGAGTGTTGAACTCGTAAGATTGGACTATTGTAAGTTTCACAAGTTAGATGCATGAATGGATTCCCTTGTATAAGGTGTATATTATCAATATTTATAGGTGAGACTAAAATTTAATAGCCCTATTTATATTGAAATGTGTTTGATGCATATGGTCATGTGGTCAAGGACACCACCATGTATTGGATGTGTATTATGCCAAGTATTATAATTTTATGGATCCACTTTTGTGTCATGAATCTTGCTAGGTGTCATGTGTATGGAAGTATAACTTGTGGATTTTGATGTTCTAGGTGTGACATGCAAATTTATGAAGGCGGAATATGTTCTATAAAACACAATGTAGAGAAGCATAAAACGTATGTGCTACATGATGTTTGAAGAAGATTTTCTAAAGCTATGAAGGCTCACATTAGAAAAAAATCCTATGTTTGTGTGGTTGAGCGCAAGTTTTTAAATTATTATTATTAATGTTTGCATGATTGTGTGTAAAGTGATACTACAATATATCTTGCTCATTGTTTATCTCTTATGCTCTAGACCTGTCTCTCACTATCTCCATCCCTTTATCTGACTCTCTCTCCCTTGAGCTCAAGAACTACCACTCTACATGTTTATATTTCTCTCTCCTTCCCTCTCTACTCTCTACTCTCTCTCTGTCTCTCTGTCTCTCTGTCTCTCTCTGTCTCTGTCTCTCTCCCACCCACCTTCCCTCTCTACTTATCTCCATCCCTTTATCAGAATCTCTCTCCCTTGAGCTCAAGAAATACCTCTACTTGTCTATATTTCTCTCTCCTTCCCTCTCTCATTTTATCCACCTTCCTCCTTCCCTCTCTATTTCTCTCTCACTTCTCCTTCCCTCTCTACTCTCTCCCCAACTCTCCCTCCCTCCCTCTTCTCTCTTACTCTCTCTTCCCCCTTCTCTCTATATTGCCTCTCTCCCTCCTTCCCTCTCTATTTTTCTCTATCTCCCCCCTCTCTCTATCTCCCTATATCTCTCTTCCTTCTACAAATCTTCCCTCAACTTATCTCTATCTAACCATTCTCTCTTTGTATCTCTATCTAACCTATCCCTCTATACCTCTTTCTCTCTCCCTCCCTCCCTCCTTACCTCTCTCAATCTCTCTTCCTTCCTCCTTTCCTCTCTACTTCCCCCTCTGTCACATCTCACTATCACATCGCTCCCTCCCTCCCTCATGTTCCCTCTCTACTTCTCTCTATCTAACCTATCCCTCTATACCTCTCTCTCTCTCTCTCCGTCCCTATGTCCCTCACTCTCTCGATCTCTCCACCTTCCTCCTTCCCTCTCTATCACATCTCTCTCTCACCTCTCCATCCCTCTCCCTCCCTCCCTCCTTTCTCCATCCTCTTTCTCTCTCACTCTATCCTTCCCCACATCTCTCCCCACCGTCTCTCTCTCTCTCTCTTCCTTCCACCCACCTATTAGGTCTCAAAAACGTAGGTTGTAAACCTTGAGAGGATGCCAAGCAATATGGAAACATTTCAGCTAATGAATGGGGTTAATTGATGTGTTTGAGAACCCCCTGCACTTCAAGCTTTGCTAGACCTAGGTGGGTGTACCTAAATGATGAAGCAGATTTAAAAGTTATATGTAAAATCTCTAACTTGGGAAATCTATTCACAATGGCATGTAGAAGTGAAATAAATGTGAGGCTAACAACTAATCCTAATGTAAATGTTTTGAGAGTTGAATGTAATTGTGTTGCCAAAAATTGTATACTCTTGAAGAAAGAGACAATTTTGTGGTAAAATTGGTCCTACTTTAGACACCTTGTATCATTCACCCCTTAAAAACTGCATTTATAGGCCCCTAATGCTCATGATTTTGGACTTTGAGGCCTAATTCACTCACAAATCACTTAAATCCCTACAAATAACATTCAAACCACTCAAATTTCATGAAACCCACCAAAAAAATCCTTGGTGGGACTAAGTCGCCCAAGGTGGCGACTTAGTCCCTTTTGGGGTATTTTCCACTTTGGAGTGGGAATTTCACCTATTCAATTTAATTTTTTAGTGGATGTTGGCCTCTTAGGTCTAAATAACGAGAAAATTAGGTGTTAATGCCAATAAATACACATTTTAGGTCATTTTTCGCATCTCCTAGTCATTTTTATAAAGCAAAAATCAAAAGTCAAGAGAAAAAGTATCTTTCACAAGAAGATTCAATAGCATTTTACAACAAAGTTGAAGCTTAGGGGCAATAAACTAGGGTTTTTGCAAGTATTCAAGCTCACTTTTTTGTTCAAGATCTCAAATTTCAAAGGGTTGATCATGGATGCCTATGGTGAATCATGGAGAAATCTAGGTTGAGGAGATGCAACTAGCCATCAAATCACACCTAATGACTTGTTTTCAAAGTGATTCCATCTTCCATTTTCTCTCTATTTTCAGACTTAAGGTTTGCATTACATTTGCAAGTCATTTACATTCATTTGAAATGTTGTAGGGTTTCTTGCATTCAAGTCTTGCATCATTCAAGTGCCATTTGTTCATCTTATTCTAGCACACTAGAATGGGGTTTTATCTCATTTAATCTTTTCTTAGTCTTAGACACACTTAAGGCTAGGGTTTTCTGCAGATTTTGTCTTTCACAAAGTTTAAATACCAACTAGGGGTTTGACCAAGGAAAACCCCCCATTAGAAATCAAATTATCTTTTGTTTTGCAGGGTTTTTCAAAGATTCAAATCTAGATTTTTGTCAAAAAGCAGAGTGCAAGTTGTGGGCTTCCATTTCCACTTTCGGATTTGTAGAAAATCCAAAGTGGACTAAGTTTCCCATAGTGGCGACTTAGTCCAATTGCACTGCTTTTTGAAGAATTTTTTCAGTTTCAGGTACCCATTTGGTAGAAATAGCTTCCTGGGTAGTTTCCCTAGTCTGGGACTAAGTCGCCTAGCCTGGCGTGTCCCAATTGGCTCAAAAATCAAGATTTCCAAAATTTCTGAGGTCTCTGCAATCCCCAGTTAGCTCTACATCAATTTTCAGGTGCATAGTTTTTGTCTTGCATCTTTATTTAGTCCTTTATTGCATTTGTTTCATGTTTCTGCATATCACACCATGTTTTCCAACACTTTGCATTTCTTAGGTTCCACATCATTAGATCACTTTTCTTTTCAGATCAATGCATTAGTACATCATAGTTTGACATAGTACATCTCATTTACATTAACTCTGAGTGTTGACATTTGCATTTTGGACCCCTCCCCTTTCTCCTTTTAGGTGAAAAACCCCAGAAGAAGCAAAGTAGTGTGTGGGCAACCCAAAATCATTGTCCACAGTAAGAACAAGGTTTATTTAATGTATTTCTTGAAATGAATGTGACAAGTGACTAATCCTATTGAGTAAATGGAGTCGAGAGGTGTAAGATATGTGGATCCTCTTTCTTAGCTTAACTCTAACTGTTCAACACTTTTGGATGTTTATACCTTGTATAAACATGCAAGTTTGTCAGTTATTTGGGCTCTTCTTACAAATCCTAGTGATATCTCCCTAAGTTACTATGAAGTTTGAAAGGATTTTAATTATGATGTGAAGGAAACCAATTAAGATAATCAGTTTGAAAGGACTTTAATTCTGGGTAGAAACCTATTTAAAATGATCTCTTATAAGATTTTTAATTCTCTTCTCATAGAAACCAATCAAGGAAATCACACAAGCGTAGAAAATGTGTCTTGACAAGTTAAATATATATTGATATACTTAATTTGAATAATAGAGAAAGACCACTCCGGAGACAACCAAATTACATGTAAGAATTAATATTAATAGAGAAGTTGAACAACAAAAATTGGGCCACCAATTCAATTTCTCTTCCATTATATTACTTCAAAACATGATGCAGTACATATCAAAATTCTTTTAGATGTATAACATATCTATGGAAACAATGTTGTTATCTATAATCTATCTCTATTCCTCTATGTCTGAAAGCTTGGCCTTGGTTTCCCTTATATATGGGAAGCACACAAGCTTCAGGTCGTTATATGTAAAGACATATCTCTCTATTTGTATTTCATTAACATAACTAAAACCTTCTAACATATGAAAATTAATCAAAGGAGATGATGAAGTTCATGAAGTTTGTAGTACATTGTAGTCTGTTACTCTTTGTGAGGTGCCCGTGATCACTTAAGATCTGTTGAAGGCCCTCCCTTTATGATGATGTACCTGATACCAAGTGACTTCAATAATATTTTTGATTCCTATGTTGCTCGAGATATAAACAAGTTGACTTTGGAAAGGTGCTCGATATATTCCTACTTGGCATGTGTGTCTGCATTGACAATTATATCCTTCATGGAAAATTCTAAGGTGAAGATCTCTCCCAACTGCACATGGGTGTTTTCTATTACCATTGCTTCATCATTCATCATGTCAAGGGCTACTGATAAATACTGGCTGATTTCATCTTTCCAAATACTTTTTTCTTTTAAATTTCCTTCATCATCAAAGAAATTGGGGATATCCATGTCCAGGGGTTGATCAAAATCAATGAGTTCTTGAGTTAAGACAGTGCGATATTTTTCATGCATTTTCATTAACTCATCATAAACCTTAAACACTTATGGATAAATATTTTATTTGGTTATCAATTCCTCTTTCTTTTCCATCATTCTAAGGCATAAAATTTTGTGTTCTTGATAAGCAGTGTGTTTTATGTTGTGGATCACCTAGAGTTTTTATCTTTCCTAATCATCTTCTCAAAAAAAATTCTTATCAACACTGAGACTATTTTATACTTGATGGCCTTCATTTTGGTATCCAATTTATCACCTTTCTTTTGGAAATTTTTAACTCTGAGCTTCTAGTAGTTAGTCTTGACCATAGCTTCTATCACTTGTTTATCACCTTTCAACCATGGAGAGTATGTACTTGAAGAGGATGTCAATTTGTCTCTATAGCTAGAAATCTCCTACCTCAATTTTTCATTCTCAATCATGTACATCTTATTACTTTTCACTAATATTTCTATTTGGGCTTTGGTGAATTTGGCCACATCGATATTTAAATCTGTAGTCTCCATGGGATTAGTATCCTCTACTTGTTGCACAAGGAGATGACCAAATACTTTATTGGGATCATCAATAACCAAAGGTTTTTTTTAGGTGGATACAAGGCCCACATCAACAAAGCTGATTTATCTGGGTCATACCCTAATCTAGTGTACACTTTGTCCACTCCCTCTACGCTCAGTTATATATTTTTATCTTGGTTCCTTCTAAAGCTATCAAACACAATAGCTGAACTCATATCCCAGCCATAAAGTAACATGACCCCTACTTCCTCTAGTGGTGCTCTTCCTCTCTTTGGGGTGATATCTTCTAGTTCTCTATCTACTTCTTCTTGAAGTTTCTTAGAGGCCTCTTCCTCTTTCTTAGGGTAACATCTTTGATTTCTTCTCTGATAACCTTGCCTTTATATTCATAGATGAATGTTTTAAATTCAGATGTTTTGGTAAATTCATTATCAGAGACAAATTTATTATTGGCATTGTATCTTACATTAGTTGAAAGATTATCTAGGGACTCTAATGCAATCACACTTCTTTTTGTTGGAGGATCATAACTCCCAATCATAGGCTCAATTATATTCACTTCATTTCCTTCACACTCACCTCATTCTTGTTCTTCAGCGGATGTATCAACAAAAAAACTAATGCGGGGTGTTGACTAGGGGGAGAGTTGACATAGTAGAGATTCATTTTTAGCCCGCATTCCTCCAATACCTTCATTTCTCATCTGTGTGAATATCCAAGGGGGAACATCCCTAGTCAATTTTGGCTCATGTGCAATGAGGGCATCTAATCTTTCCATTGGGTCCTTAATTTCCAATAGTGCACCTCTGTAGGAGGGATTGTTACCTGCCCTCCAGGCTTCAACTGCCATCATCTATTGTATAAGCTCCTTCTTCTAGTAGCATGGTGTCCATCACTATACCTTATTAGATCATGTCCTTCAAAGAGCATGTGAAAATGTCCTCCCAATTTTTTAATTGTTTTAACATTATTAATAAAGTGTTCAGGATCAAATTTTTCCCTTGTGTTTCCTTTGGGAAAATTGTAATGCTCTACTTTCTTGTGAATCAATTCGTAGCCTTTTTCAGACACTACAGAAAAATATCCAAAACACAATGTTCTAGGCATCAACGATTGTTTATTATGACTCTTGAGGTGCATAAAATCAGAGTAGGATAACTTCCTTACAATCTCCAAATATGCAATTCTTTCTGTAAATGTTGTTGGCAATAGAAATGGTGCTCCTTCAAATCCATAAACTCTTATTTTTGTGCAATCAGTGTAAGTGTACCATTCTCCCCAATTGTGATTGAACCTACCTCTTGTATCATTGTCCTTGGGTCTCAAAAATCTTTGTATCTTAGGTGATAAATTGTAATCACATGGATGACCCAACATTTTACACAACAACTTGACAAAGTACTCTTCAAAATACAAGTAATGTGACCTCACATACCGGCTGTCCCAAATGGCGGTCCACATTTGCACTGGTCTAATGTTACCATCATCATCCAAATCCCTTATTCTCAAGCACTCATCCCACATTCCCATGCTTTGACCTTCATACAAAAGAAGATGCATGAACAATGAGTAATGTTTCAACTAAAAACCTTCATTCTTATTTTTTATGGCAATAAGGTCATTATGAAGCTCCTCAGCCAGGTACTCATCATAGTCTAAAGGTTAGGCATCCTAGCTCTGTGTATCAGTCATTAAAACCATTGGTGCAATCTCCATGAACATGGGGGAATCTATGTCAAGCAATTGGTAGACAAAATAGTAAGTTTATTGGGAGTATTCTTCAAACAAATTTACTAAATATGGAGGGTTTTCCTCCCTTGAAAATACTCTAAGCCTGTTTCCCTTGTCTCGAGGCCTATGTAATGGTAACCTCCATCTCTTATAGCTAGTACTCAAGCTATGAAACTCGTTCAAGAGATCTCTAATTCTGAACTTCATATCAAGAGTGGTGTCGAGCTGAAACAATGTAGAAATGTAATTCTTTGTGATGGGGAGGAACTGAATTCCATCAAGCAACTCAATCATGGGAGTTTGAGGGTTGTAACTATTAGCAAGGACTTTGACCAGTTCAACATTAACAAACACATTAGGGACTATTAGTTTCCCTTCATTAAACCACCATGGATTTGACACCGGTTTATGTCTATGCATTTTCTTGAAGTGGTATATAAATAGATCATATCCCCTGGTCAGGGTCCAAGTAACTCCCACAAACTTATTTTTATCCTCTAATTGTTCAACCTAAGGTTTAAATTGAGCATGTCTTCTAGATCTTGGGCCGGAGCCGTGACACTGGTCAATCAAGTCTTGGCTTAAATGCCTTTCCTATAACTTCTGCCTTTTGCTTTTAGGCTTCTCAGAGGTGGACACCATTATATGAATTTACAGGAAAAACCCTACTTCTGAGCTTCACTAATCTAATACAACTTGCATATACTTCAAAACTTCGGACTTAGGCTTTCAGGTACTTACTTGAAGAACGCTTTCTCTGGTTCAAGTCGTGTCGTCTCCTACTATATTTCACCACTTCGTTTTCTGGTGCTCGATGATTTCCAAATGTCCTCAAAACTTGATTTTTAATCTTCTCGACTCTAGTTCATTTATGGCAATTTTATATCATTGGAGTCATAAATTAATTATTTTGAATGTCAGTCGTTGACCGTTTTATCAAAACCGCCAAAATGTCCCATCGTCATGCCGTTGTCTTGTCAACATGTTTGCTTTGTCGGAATGACAAATTTTGGGTCTCACCGATATCTCTCCTTTTCCTCGATAAGCTTTTTACTGGTAGGTATATCCTTCTATATTTTGAAGGGACCCTGTGCGGCTTCATATCGATGTCACTATGTCTTGTTGAGAAAATAGCTCCTTCGATATTGTCCCCTTATTGCTCTGATGTGTTCATAACTTTATTGCACCAAATGTCATGGCTCTATCGAGGGGACCAGTATTCTCGTTCTGTCGATATGTATCTTTCCCTTAGATGGAGTACTTCATAGCTTCACTGTCCACTTCTTGTTTTAGGGTTATCAGATGGAACAGTGTTTGGCTCTTATCAATATGGATCTTTCCCCCCGATATGTTCTTTTCCTTTTCTAGTTGTCAACGGGACCAATAATCATCTTACTCTGATCTTCCATACTCCATTCGATCTCCTCTCATTGGTTTTTTTATTTTCTTTATGTCAGAAGGCATTGCCTTATCGAAGAGACAAAGCCTTTTGTTCCACCGATGTGAAGCTTTTCCTTCGATGGGCTTCGTCACTTGTATGATATTGAAGGGACTTGAAACTCACTTATCCTAATATTTTTTGTTTTGTTTGATGCTTCATGTGTATTCGACGTTTTTGTTTTCACTTTGATATTTTACTAAGTTATCTCATCCATCCAGGGCACTGGATGACATTGCGAGACTATCGTTCTTGTCTATCCAATGTATATTCTTTTCTTCGATGACGTTCTTAACTTTATTGTCCACACGCTTGTTTAGGCCTGTTGAAAGGACTGGAATTGGAGTCTTGTCGATATAGATCCTTTTCTCTGATATTCCTTTGAGTGATATTCTTACCCTTATCGAGGGGACTGTGGACCATTTTACTCTGATATTTTGGAGTCTTTTCGAACATTCTTTGTTACTTCATGTGATAGCTATCATCGCCCTATCAAAGAGATAAGTTTCTTTGTCTTTTCGATGCATATTTTTCTACTCGATGAAGTTTACTGTTCTTTTAATATCGAGGATACTTATAAGTGTCTCATCTCGATATTATGATCTCCCTAATTCATCAAGTGTGCCAATTAGGCTTTTGTCCCCCTGATCTTTCATCTTCACTCCGACACATTGACAGATTATGTCCGAGAGATGTTTTTCTGTTTCCTGAATAATAAGGTATATGTTTTCTTAAAGTTGTGTCAAAGTAATCAAATTATTTATACCCCTTAGTAACTCATTTTTTGGTTTATCGAAGGGACTTTGAAGTGAGTCACGCCAATGTGGTATTGTCTTAGCAACATGACCCAACTCTTATGCAGGTAAATGGTGAACGTGAATTTTGTTAGGATGGCGGATATGTGGAAAAATTTTAGGGATAAAATTACAAAATGGAAGGCTAGGTGATGAAGTGAGGATAGAGTTAAAAAAAATTGGTGGATTTTTTTAGTCCTGAAAGTGGCTTTGATTGGGGATGAATGACTGTGAGGTTATTGCAAGAATCCAAAATAATTCTCTGGGACACAGACCATGGGCTGAAGGTGGCAAAAGATAAAAAGGCAAAGAAAACAGATCCTAAAACTACTGTGCATGGAATAATGTTTTTAAGAAAATAAATGCTTCAAGAATTATCCATGCACTGGAAATTCTTGATTTTCTCGTCATATTTTTCAAATAGTACGAGTCTTCACCACACTTATTAGTTATAACAAATGGTCCTAGCCACAAGGATTCAAATTTCCCATGTTTTCCCTTTTCCTGACTTCTTGCATTCCACATAAGGACCATATCATCAATTTCGAACCTCCTATTATTTTCCCTTTTATCGAATAAATATTTCATCTATGATTGCATTTTTTATTGTGTTCTTGTGCTAAATTTATGATCTCATCTAACTTTGCTAATTGTTCCATTTTGTCTTCCATAGGCTCAGGAATGTCCACATCTTCTTGTAACATGAATTTATAGACTATTATGAGATTTTGCATGGGCATCTAGCTTGGGTTCCATACGCTAGTTCAAAGGGTGACTTCCCAATAGCTTTCTTTGTTGTGATCCTATATGCCCAAACTGCCAATCTTAACTTAGAATCCCATGCCGTTTTGTTATTATCCAACATTATTTTGATTATCTCTATAATACTCTTATTGCTATATTTTGCCTATCCATTCACTTGGGGGTGATATGGTGAGACATATGAGATCATTATACCATATGATTCACATAACCTTTTGAATTCGTTTGATCTAAAACTCATGCCATTGTCTGTTATCAACCTTATAGGGACTCCAAATTTGATGATGATATTTTCTAATAGGAAGTTCATTACACCCTTGCTACTATCTTGTTTTGTTGGTATGGCCTCTATCCACTTTGTGAAGTTATCAGTGGCTACTAGGATCCACTTATGCCCACCACTAGATTTGTCTACAATCTCACCTATAAAATCAATTCCCCATTAATGAAATGGAGCCTTGACCTACATAGTTCGCAATGGTAATGCCCCCTAATACTTCATCTTGCCAAAGAATTTTTGGCATGCTTCACACTTTCTTACATAATTATAAGCATCATTAAAAACCTTGGTCCAATAATAACCTGCTCTTGGTACCTTGTGTGCAGTGGTCTTTGTTGAGTAGTTCCCTCCACATACACCCTCATGCATTTCTTTTAAAATATGTTTTTCTTGTTTTTCATCCAAGCACAACATTAATACACCATCCCTATTTTTCTAGTACAAATCTCCATTCATGAAGACATACTTGGTTGCATGAAGTTTTAAGGTCCTTATTTGATTGTAATTTAGGCCTTCGGGACACTCCATATGCTTGAGGTAGTATGCTATGTTAGTGTACCACGGTGTATGCTCGATACTTGACACCCAATTTTCTTCTTTCTCCACATTGCAAACACGTGTTGCTTCCAAATTAGATTCAACCATTAATTTTGCTAGCCCTTGTCCTTACCAACTTAGTAATTTGAATGTTAATGTTAAACTCCTAGATTTGATTTATCCATTGACATCTCCTTCCAGTCACCTCTGTCTATGAAAAAAAATCCTTCATTGCAGTTTTTGGGACATATGCAACACTTCTGCCCCCACCAAGTAAGGTTTGAAGGCTTTGATAGCTTCACCAGAGCCTATGCTTGCTTCTCGGTGATTTCATATTTCAATTTTTCCCCTTGAAGTGACTTGCTAAAGAATGAGATAGGTTGCTCATGTCCTTCATCATTCTTTTGTAACATTACAACTGCCATGGTATGACATGATGCAAATGAGAATATCTGAAATGACTTGTCAAAGTCTGGTGACTTTAGTATAAGTGCTTCCTTGATAACTCTTTTGATTGACACAAAATCATTAATGGATTCTTCTGTTTAGTCAATGTTTTCACCCTTCTTTATCATTCTTGAAATTGGTTTTAGAATCTTTGCAAAGTTTGAGATAAATCACTAACAAAGTTAATCTGTCCAAAGAAAGATTTGATGGCCTTTAAAGTCTTTGGAATGGGAATCTTGTCAATAGCTTCTACTCGTTCTGGATCAATCCACACTCCATCTTTTGAGACAATATGCCCTAATAGTTTACCTTTTGTGATGTAACAAAATGACACTTCTTTGGGTTTAGAGAGATGCCATATTCTAGTGCTCTGATGAAAATTTTCTCTAAATGTGCACAATGATCTTTAAAATTTTTGGAGTATGTTGTCAGATCATCATGATAGATGACCATCATAGAATTGATTAGATTGGAAAAGGCTACACCCATATCCCTTTGTAATGTTGCTCCAACATTGGTGAGACCAAAAGGAATTCTTACATAAACGTATGTACCCTAGGGCATGCTGAAAGTAGTTTTGTACTGCTCCAACTCTTTGAAGTTTACTTGGTTATACCCTGAGAAGCCATCCACCATAGACAATAGCTCATAGCTTGTGACTCTTTGCAGCATTGCCTCCATATTTGGAAAGGGTTAGTTTTCTTTGAGTGACGCCACATTCAAATTCCTGAAATCTACACACAACCTGATGTCCCCATTTTTCTTTCTCATAGGTACGAGGTTTGATACCCAAGAGGAATTCCTGATCAGTTTGATAATGCCTCACTCCATCTCCGAGCTCATGAGATCCTCTTGCATCTTAGGGGCTAACATGGGGTTTATAGGCTGTTGTTTTTGTTTAAAAGGTTTAGCATCAGGTTTCAATGGTATTTCATGCTGGAAGAGATCCTCTCTGCAGGCCTTAAAATCATCATAAGACCAAGCAAATACATGCTTATACTTTCGAAGCAGGACTATAATCATCTCTCTGACTCTAGGACTAATCTTTCTGCCAATATAAACTTTCTTATGAGCAAGCTCTATCCCAAGGTCAATTTCTTCAACATCTTCCTATCTAACGGGTGTGGGTTTCAAATTGAATCTATCATACCCATCAAATACTCTTTCTAGTGCCACAAGTCCTTTTGGAATCTTATTTATCTTAAGTTGTACTACCTCTTGTCTAAAAACAGTTTCTTTTCCATCCACTTCCTCAACAAAAGCATTGAGGTCTATTTCTTGAGATTCATAATGATCAATATAATATAGAAACTTGATTAGATCTTCATCATCATTGAATACCTACCAGTTGTATATGTTATCTAGGACTGCAGACCTTGTCTTGAATTCTACTTATGTTATTCTCGCTAATGTAATGTCATCCCTTTTAAGAGCCATATTTTCTAAGAAATCTGCCATTATGTTCTTAGATCTTTCTATCCAATCTATCGAGAATACATCAAAGAGTTCAATGGTGTCCCAAACTGCATTCTTGTATTGTTTTTGTCTTTTGTTCTTTTGATGAGTTTTTGGCTCTGACCTAAGATACAATCAACTCAAAATCTCCATAGATAGTCAACAACTTAATCCCATATCTTGTAGCAATGTTCAAACCTAACAACAATGCTTCATATTCAACTATGTTATTGGTGCACTCAAAAGTTAACAAGAATGAGGAATTAAATGCGTTTCCAGAGGGTGAGATGAATACTATTCCTACTCCATTTCCACCCTTGCTACATGCCCATCAAAATACATCTGCCATACACGCTTATCATCGAGTTGAGCTTCTCTATCAATTAGTTCTGTATTTCGTAATTCAGTTTGTGATTTTTCAATTCTAAAATTTCCAAGGTCCACATCACATAAACAATTTATTTGGTTTGGATCAAAATGCTCTATAACATGTTCAAATCTAGGCTCCCTGTACAGCTTGACTTCTTTTCCATTTACTAGTATTGTAGCATATGATAGGTCTAGTTGAACATTTCCTCCTACCGCAACAGTCCACTATTTGGATAATAACATACCATAATAGGGAGGTGTATCCACCATGGTGATATCAGTTTTGTAAGTTGCCTCAAGGTATGCTTCCTGCTTCAACTCTACATCCCATATGACTTCGACCACTGGGAAAAACCTATTATCCATCGCATAGCATTTCCCATAAGTAGTGTTAGCCCATAGGCCTAGCTCCTTCATAACTGCCATTGGCATGATGTTTATTGCAGCTTTTGAGTCAATCATGCAATTTTTTACCAACTTGTTGTTAACCAATAGCATGGTATAGAATGGGTCTACTTGAGAGGGATTTTTTGTTAAGGTATCACCAAGATAGACCTCTGGTGTCTTTGTGGTTTCTTGTTCTAGAATGTTTACCTTATTTTCTCTAGTCTTATTCTGATTCTGTTGTTTGTTAGACATGTTGGAGACTAATTTGATAGCACTATCTTTGTACTCATCTACTGTCATCATCTCCAACAACAGTATAGACATCTTAATCTGAGATAATTCTTGTGTCATATCAAATCAGGGGGTGGTCACTGACTACTCATTCTTTTGTCTTAGTGGTGTTCCTTTCCTCAATTTGTATCTTAGCACTATCTTTTATCTTCCCTTCTGCCTTTGTTATATCTTTTAGTGTAAATTTCTGAATTTTTTCTTTCTCCCCTTTCTTCGGTCATTTGGGGCATTTTATTTATGATTTTTTTCTTTTATGACAAATCTCTAGGTGTCCCTTGATCTACATTTGTGGTTTTATTCCTTAAGTTGTAGCCACCTTTGGTCTTCGCCACAATAGCTAATGTAAGGTCCCTTTTCTCTTCCTTAGTCGGTGTCTTTAACTTAAACTCTGGTGTGGTGTTAGATGCATAGGCAGTCTCTTCTTCATCATCCTCCTAATTAGAGAAGACCTCTTGTCTTCCCATGTTGACATTCTATCTCTGGTTACTAACATCATACTCGAACCCTTCTTCAGAAGATGAGCATTCATCATCAATTTGATGAGGTCCCCACCCTAGCATATTTATGGTATGATCATTTCTCTCCTAATCATAAGGCCATTCATTTTCTTGTAGGGATTGAGCTACTATGCAATATTCTGGTGCATGCGGTAAGCTACATGCTAAATACCATGGACTTCTTTCTACCATGTGTTCCATGTTTCTTCAAAGGCTCAGGGGTTTCCTTATTAAAGTTCAATTTCTGATTATTGTCCAAATGTCTCCCATCCTTCTAGTTAGTGTTATATGGCATGTCATGTAGCCTAGGAATCTCATTCTTGTAATTGTTCGGCTGCTTGGTTTGGTGGTTATTAGAATTTTATGAGATTTTGACATTACCCCTTTTGTTAATCATCCCTCCAGCTTTCTTATTATTTTCAATATTGATAGCGGCCTTTTGAGCTTATGCCCAGGTGTTAGGAAATTTTTTTCTGAGTTCATACCCAGTCTTAGGGTCAAAATCTCTTAAGTAAATGGACAAGGCCATATCATTTGTGGATTTCAATCTAGGCACAATTTTATTGCATTTTTTTTGAAACCTTTGGTTGAAATCAACGACCAATTTGTTGTGGTGTTTTTGGATGCTTGTCAGTTCATGCACATCAAAATTAGGGTCACAGTTATTTCCATATTGTTCCTTGAATTGATCCTTGAAGTTTAACGAGGAGTTGATTGAAGCATTAGGCAAGTTGTGAAACCAATCCCTGGCATCTTCAACCAAGGACATCATGAATAACCTCATGCATATATCTTCATATTGTACATCATAATCATTTATAACTGCATTAAAATTCCTTATATGTCCCTTTGTTGTGATGGAATTGTTTTCAAAAAACTTTGAGATTTCATTTCTTATCGAGTGTCTGGATAAATCTAGTTGTCTATATCTATTTATGTTTGGAGGTCCCTACAAATAGGGGTTTTGGTTAGGTTGGTTGGGTTGGTGTTGAGGACCTTGCTGATATTGATAGTGAGGTATATATGGTGGTACATTTTGGTGATGGTATACATTGTTTTTCACATGTTGTTGGGGTATGTGACACTAGCAAGGTGAGACATATTGTTGGCCAGGGGATGGATATATGTTGGTTATGGGTTGGGAAATGGTATTGTCATTCTATGGTTGTGAGGTTTGTGGTGGGACATTTTGTTGCACATAATTCATGTTATTTGGATTTCCCGCTGCATTATAAGGTGTTCTTGGAACCTTTGGAACACTTGTATTCTATTGTGACCCCTGTAAGCCACTTGTGTTGGCATACCTACCCTGCTTGTGGGGTGGTATATATTTTGAGTTACTTTTTTTACTTCGAGACTCTATCTCTCATAACTTTTGTTTTGCTCGTTCTCTTCTTCCCTGAGTCTGGCTAACCTAGCCTCTTTCTTGAATTACTTGTATGTTTTGTGATATCTCCTCACTAGTTCTTGTCTTCTTGTGGACTATCATGAGTTTTTTTGTATACCATTTGTTCTACCGGTTCATATTGGGTTTCTTCACCGTGTTGGAGTGTTGGATTCTATAATCATATTCGTTTTTGTTTTGTATCGTTTCAGATTCCCATTGTGCTTTGAGCTCGTTCATCTTTTGAGGATCAATTTCAAGGTGGTGAATATTTTGGTCCCTTGGTGGATATCCCTTATCATTGTGTAATTCTGATCAATACAAAGGACTAAAATTGTTAAGTGTGATGAGAGGTTGTCCTGTTGTATCTTGTTGATCATTATGACTATTAGCTTGTGTGACCTTTGGTTGATTTGATGTTGTTCCACCCCTATTGGCAGTAACCTTTGGAGGGGTTCACCCCTTTTTTCTATCCATTTACCCTCACTTTTCTTTGGACTTCCTTTATTCAGAGATATTCTACCATCCATTTTGGGTGATATTGTAATTCTTTGGTGCCTAAGATCCAATCTCTCCAATCTAATATTCAACTTATTAGTCATACAATGATCTCAAAGATTTGGTAGATTCACCATCTACTTTTTCAAAAGTAGGAAAATGAGATGGGTTTCAATGAGATTATTCTTGGTTTATCCCCAGCAAAATCTCCTATTTCAACTAAATGGAAGTGTAATTACACAAATGTGAATTTTTGGTTTGGAAATCTAATCTAAAATTTTTAATGATTTTGTAAGGAAAGATGGCCTACTACTGATTTTCTCAAGTTCTCCCTAGTAGAGTCGCCAATCTGTTAGGTCTCAAAAATGCAAGTTGTAAACCTTGAGATGATGCCAAGCTCTATGGCAATTTTTTTGGCTAACGAACAAGGTTAATTGATGTGTTTGAGAACCCCCTGCATTTCAAGCTCTATCAGACCTAGGTGGGTGAAATAAATGATGGAGCAGATTTAAAAGTTATATGTAAAATCTCTAACTTGGGAAATCTATTCACAATGGCATGTAGAAGTGGAATAGATGTGAGGCTAACAACTAATCCTACTGTAAATGTTTTAAGAGTTGGATGTAAGAACATGGTTTATATAATGTATTGCTTGAAATGAATGTGACTAGTGCCTAATCCT